>BCLH01000026.1:303462-341459 GCA_001602315.1 Zoysia pacifica
TTTTTTTTTTTTTCGAAACTACACTTTTAGTTTTGAGTTATCGATTTAACAGCACTTAGATTCTAATTTTGTCCAATGCCCTATCAAAGCTTCTGCAATACTTTGTAGTATGTTCTTTCAAGGGACTGCATATACTCAAGTTTTAGTTTAGTAGGGAGATACAAATTTTCAAAGTCAATGTCCTACTGTTTAACTGCATATCATATCTGGCACTTTTGAAGTACCATTAAAATTAGTAGTAGAGGCTAAAACTTCATTATTTGTGCTTTGATAGATAAATTTGTACTCAATTAGCCTCATGCTTTTTTCCAGTTATGATTACATGTATGAATTTCATACCGTGCAACTCTTAGAGAGGAGAATCAGACATATATCTCCATTGAGCCTTTTATTCTTGTTGAATCTATTAAATGGTTGTACAGTTTAAAATATTTGTTACACTCTAAACTTATAATTGTTACATAAATGAAACTAGTCTTATATCTGTAACAAATTTTGTTTAGTGAAAAAACACGAACATTGAGCTAAGTAAAGGAGTAAAGATTCATGACGGCTTTACGAAGATTAATATCCCCAATCTTCAGAGTAACTTCTAAGTAATGCAGACTGACAGGTAGGCAAACCAGCACCAGCTGCACCGGTGACCATGTGTCAGAATATTGAAGTAATAAAAATAGAAATTAATTTGATACATGTCATTACAATTTTATAAAATTTAAAATATATTATTTAAATTCACAAATTATTCACTGTAAATTTGTCATTCATATTTCAAAGTTTACAAAATTATATTCGCCCTAAAAATAGAGGATACTGATTCACTTCACCATCGGCTGGTAGCCTCGAGAGTCGTGCTTGCATTGCTAATACAGATTAACCAGCCCTTAACCACAACTAATTAGATAGAGAGGTTTAATTACTTCATCACAATAGAACTTATTTTTAGCTTTTGTTTACTACAACTTTAACTTAATAATTTGAATACATTTAATTAATTTTAATAATTTTAAAATTAGAGAGAGTATTATAAAAGTAATTTTCTGTCGATGAATTTAAAAGTATAAATACCAAGTTTTTAAATTTAACAGAATATGCTAGAAATAAACTTCGACGAGATAGTAACATAACATATTTCCCGACACCAGTCAATACATATTATTAGAAGGCTACCCGATCAGGATCAGTAGCAGGGTAGAGTACGTTTGATTTACACGGTAAACATCGCATCATCACCATTAATGGACGGAGTTCTTGCATATAGCTAATCCAGATTAACTTAAAACTAATTAGAGAACCTTGAAGATAGAACTAGGAGTATCTAGTAATTGACCTTCCGGGTTACAGAGTCAGGGGGCCAGTTCGGCTTGTCCTGGTTCCTAGCGTTTCCCTCCTTTCCCGGCGCCCATCATCTTCTTGAACTCGTCGAAGTTGACGCTGCCGTCGCCGTCCGCATCGACGGATCGGATCATCCTGGAGCAGTCGGCGACGGAGCACTTGTCCCCGAGCTGGCGCAGCACGCGGTGGAGCTCCCGCGCGGAGATGAGCCCGTTGCGGTCGGCGTCGTACATGCGGAACGCTTCCCTCAGCTCCGCCTCCGACGCGGCCGCGCCAGCCTCGTCCTCGCCGCCGCCACAGTGGAAGGCGACGAACTCGGCGAGGTCGACGAAGCCGTCGCGGTCGGCGTCCATCTCCTCCATCATGCGGCGCACCTCCCCGGGCCCCGGCGGCTCGCCCAGCGCCCGCAGCACGGCCGCCAGCTCCTCCGCCGAGATCCTGCCGTCGCCGTTCGCGTCGTACTTCCGGAAGACCCGCTCCACCTCCGCCGCCGGCATCCCGAGCCCCCCGCCCGCCGCCGTCTTCGCCGCATCGCCGCTCGCCATGTGTTTCTCCGCTTTCTGGTCCTCCTCTACTGTTGCGTCTTGGGGCTGCAGCCATTTATGGCAAAGGCCGCGTCTCTCCAAAGCTACGTGTACGTAGACTCCTCACCGCATACGCAGTGTACTCGCACAGGTAAGTGGGCCCGTGAGAAAAAGAAATCTAATAGTAAAAGCTGCACCACATGGCAGTGGCCCGGACTTCTGTAGGAGCACAAGTCATGGAATACGACACCTGTGACGATGACGAATCGTCTGGACAAAGAAGGAAGGGGACAAAAGATACCCGGAGCCGGAAGACGTACTAGGTCTTGTGCGGGGACTGGTTATGTGGGCTCCACCATGTGCGGTTCTGTGGGTCCTAAGTGTCCGTGATAATGGATACGTGCAGTAAAGCGTGGTCTCCTTTGCCGGGGAATACGTAAGGTGTGCGCCTACCGCAGCGCCTTTGCGTGGTTGTGTGGGCGTTGCCCATGGTCCTGCTAGGTTCCCGCGGTCGTGAAACCGCGTGAGGATCCGGTGCACAAAATGGATCAGCGTACGCCGTCATGGGGCCGCTAAGCATCAACCAGCAATGGCTATGTGTCCAATAGATACTTAAACTAAATATCTAAATATTAAAATAAAAAGCAGCAGTATACTAATATCAACACTTAAAATTTAGCTACTTTCATCTTCACTAAATTAAGTACTCACATATAGCAGTGTTTTAGGTCTACCTAACCAATGAGACATAAATTAAGATGGTGTGAAAAATTTAAATATTGAAAAATACTGAATTTAGGTGTCTATTGAAGATGAACACTATTTTAGATATCAATTCTGATTTACCAACGAATTTAGGTACAATAATTTTAGATAGCTATTGGAGTTGCTCTTAAATTGATTCCGCTATTGATTTGTAACATTAATTTTGACCATTCATTTTATTCAATTTTTTTATAAATATCATATTTTTATTATAATTTGATTTATCATTATAGTTATTTGAATCATAATTTAAAAATTTACACATTGAAATTAATTTTTTTTGAATAATATGCATGTTAAGATTAATATTAGAAGTCAACAGCGATATCAGTTTAAGAATGGAGGGAGTGGCTGCGCAAGAGGCTCGATTATTCATTTTTCATTAGACCTGTTTGATCTTACGGACTAATTGTTATTTCATTAAAAAATAGTTATTTTTCTTCCAAACAGATAGATTATAGTCCACCTATGAATTAATTATTTTCCTATTAGTTCATTTAGAAGGATTAATAAGAACAAACAATTAGCAGTTAAAAAATAAAATACCTTTAATAATTAATGAGCTAACAAATTTGTTCTAAATTTAAATAGACGTGGATTAACAATTAGTCAGGAGTGAAAGAAACTTTTTATTATAAGTTGGACTAATAATTAGTAACTCTAAATAGATATTAGAATAATAGTTAGTTGAATAATCATTAGTTTAGACTAACCATTAATTACTGCATCTAAACATAAATTAATTATTAATTCAGATTAACTATTAATCGCTACATCTAAACAGAGCCTTAGTTGTAGGGCGATCACGTTTTTACGGCTGCAATGTGCAGCAGTTAACAGCTGTTACTGTTACGAAGTGATAGAAATCACTGCAGCTAAATGAGAGCACTAGAGAAGAAATAGCTGTATTGAACGGCTGATGCGCGCAGCTACGCCGCAGCCCGCGGTAAAAAGCACATCCGAAACAGGCCCGTACTCACTAGTTAGAGCAACAAGGGAGCCATACCTCAGATCTTGCTCCACGGACCACGGCACGCTTGACGCCACCATCCTTGAGGCCACGTCGCTCTCCGGCCCACCCGAGTTCATCCGCAAGGTCATCTCGATCTCTCTCCCCGATCAAAGCAACTTTTTCTTTTCAACTGTCCAAGGTACTAGTTAGAACAAAAAATTTAAACTAGTTTTGAAAATAAAATGAATAATTAAAAATAATGTTAGAAATAAATAGTGACAATAATTTAAAATTGAATATAGTACAGTACAGAACTTGTTGCTGGTTTTCTCGATACTTATGCATATCCTTCGCTAGATTACAATGTGCCTTTGATCAAAGGATCAGGGACACGCTGACGACGGCCACGCATGCATGGCGGAAATATGGGCCGAAAGAGATACTACCTCCGTCCATAAAAAAAATCATTTTTAAAGACGATTTGTTTTATTTATTTTTTTATAAATATAGAAACAAATAAATCATACTTATGATATTTTTAATGATAAAACAATTTACAATAAAATAAACTATATTTTCATAAAAAAAATTTTACAAATTTTTTAAATAAGACGAGTAATCAAATATAAAGTCTAAAAAGTCAAAAAAAAATTGATTTTTTTACGAGAAAGAGAGTACAAAATTCACCCCATCAAGGTGCTCCAAGACATGTAATTAGGTGGCTAGTTTAGATTAGATGGAGTACATGTTTGAGGAGCGGACCTGTTTTTGCATGCGTGCAGGAGCTACTTCAGTTGCACGCACAAGTTCGTCGTCACCCAAGATCACAAGGGCTGGGACTGCTACAGAGACCCCACGCTCATCCACGCCGCGGCCGGCTTGACGCCCGACGGCGGCGGCTGCAACCTCATCAGCTTGGCGCCGAGCAGCCGGCAACGTCGGGAGTCAACGCTTTGTCGCAGCTGATGGCGACGGACGGGAGCGCTACGCAGCTGTCCACGTCGTGGTGCACCAGTGACGGCTTGTCCAGCTCCTGGGCCGGATCATTCATGCAGGTAGCCAGGTACACGATCAGCTCGGGCCGTCATGAGCTCCGCCGCTGGCGCCGGAGTGATGTCCACTAGAACACTCGCGGCTGGGTGAGCATCGGACAATGGTGGCATGACGATGCCTGGTGGCGGAGGCACCGGCAGCTTCATCTCGTCACCAAGGTTTCACTTACGGTTTCGACCGCTAAAACCATTCAGAGATGGTTTGAAAAAAACCGTAAAAACTATTTGTTTTTTTAATTCAATTTTTAAATTTACGTACGATTTCATCGGTTTAAAAACAGTAAGCTGAGCGATTTTTACGCCGAACAATTTTTGTGGTTAGTCGGACGGTTTTACTGAGAAACTTAAACAGTTTTTGCGATAAATTGATCGATTTTTTTTGAAAAACAATAAATTAGTGAAAAATAAAAAAAGAGATGAAAAAGTGTTGAAAAATTCGACATGACCTATTCTAATTTATTTTAATATCAACATTCACATTATACTTCATTCACAAATAATAAAACACATATTCATCCATATCAAATCTAAAGTTCTAAACACAAGAAATCTATACATAGAGTTCATCCACAAGAAATCCAAAGTTCATACATAATTTTCAAAGCACACTTTACTTTAAAATTATATTCCAATCAAAATATATATTGTCGCACTCTTCACTTAAGAAGAGTTAAATTTCTCTAGTAGCTAACAACTTTGATTTGAATTTATTTCATGATTGCCTCGTCCAAACGGTAGTTATCTCCCATTATAAGTACAGCATATTATAAAACTCTGAATTTTGCCATTAGTAGATCCATGTGGTGAGAGGTTCTGTGCTACGATTATTATACGGATAATTGTAATAGTCATTACCTTGATTATATGATGTATCACTGTTTGTCACGAAATATTAAGAGTCGTAGTAATGCTGCCTCCCTCATCGTTATTTTTTGTGACTGTAGAGCACTATGGTCTTCATCTTGTATAGCATAGATATAGTCTGTCTCATAAGATAAATAAATGAAAATTGATCGTATGATGTGAAGAAATGGTTACCCGTGAAATGATAAGTTGTGATTGCCTGTGAGTCAGGAACTATATTGTCTGGTGGGTCTCCAGATGTAGTCCAGGAGCTAATATCATTTGATTCTCGATAAAGTGGGCATCATTTGGCGTCTCTAGAATCTGTAGAGTCGTCGCTGTTCATGTTCGTACATTTCCCTTTGCTCTTTGTCCTAATCTTTTTAGCACATTTTTCTTTGTCTTGTATTTTGAACCTTTCTCTTGCATATGTGAGTATCACCTATATTTTGATCTGCTGCATTCAGATATTATTTCAGTAGAAGACGAGGGTAGCAACTGTCTACCGGCGTCATCATCTGTAACAAAATGACTCGTTAGAGAGGTGTCACTCTCGGTGTCCTCTTTATCAAGAGCAAGGTCAAAATTTGATTTTTCATATTCTATTCATTCTCGAATAGAATTTGAAGAATCATACAATAACAATTCTATAAGACGATCAAATGGATCAGCTTCTGTGGCTTATATGTCCATGAAGCATCACGTATACGGATTCAAAAGTTGTAGTTAACATAGACCAACTAACTATGCCCGTCCAATGGCCGTTTTTGCTAGCTTGCTCTTCGCACTCTATAGACCTGTATCGATCTTAGTTTGAACCCGTTACTTACTTAAGCTCTGTGATCCGGATCTCCTCATCATGCCAAGCAATTCAAATCTAATATCTCTCTGCGACGAACCAGAAGCACTTTGAGATGAATCAGCACCAGCACCACCACTCTCGAACTGACCACCATATAAACGCTAACGCTGTTAAAATTTCTTCTTCTCTCTAGATAACCTCATGGGAGCCTGCATCTCCTCATCATCCTACTTATTGACATTTTCCTTACCTGCAATCTGCTGCTGTCTAAGAGTCTATCTAACTCAGCCTTTTCCCGACGGTTCTATCAAGCTCCTGACGAAAATACTTTGCACGTCGGCGGGAACACGAGAACACCCAACTAAGCTGATTCTACAATATGTTAAATGTTGCTTGAATCATGTGTGGCACCACCTCCTCTCTTCACAGACATGTAGTATTTGCAACGAAACCCGAGATACACGTTCTCCCCGTGCTCTCAAACCAAATCGGACTGATCTGTCATCCTAGAACCAACAATACCTGGAAAAATAATCAACTATTTTCTAAAGTTTCTAACAAATCGATCAATATTTGAACAAACAACAACAGAAATACAACCATCTCACATCATCTGCCACGAAAACCGAACATATCAGACAGTTTACCGCAAAAATCACTCGGCTTACTGCTTCAAACAGCTGATTGGCCGTTGCCGACGTCTTTTTGGCCAAGCCGCACAGCTAGCTACCCTTTTCGAAAGGTTAGCCGCTCTTGTCGGCCAGCTCCGCGAGCGGTAGGCGAGCGCGCGGCTAGCCCCCTTTACTGCTCGGCTAGCCGGCAGTTTCGGGCGGCTTCGGCGTCGCGACGGCGGACGGAGAGCCCCAGTGGTAGATTCGTCGGCACAGTGAGCAGATGGGGAGAAAGTCGAGCGTGAGGTGATTCCGGAGTCACGGGTCCGGAAAAGGTTTTCTTTTATTTTCTCCGTCTAATTTTTCTCAATATTTTTCTTTAAAATCAAACAATTTTCAAAAACTGAATCCACATGAAGTTGTATTTTTGTCTAATTTTTTACATATTGTTTATTTTAAAATCCACCAAATTTTCAAAATTCAAAAAAATTTGAATTCGAAAACTGACGAATCTCTCAAACCGGACTGAAGCGGTTTGGATGGTTTTCTCGAAAACCGTACGGTTTACTGCGATTTTTGAAACCTTGCTCGTCGCCGAAAGCCTCAGATTCGAGGTAGGGGTATGATGACGAGTTCATTCTGATGGATTATAATCCGATTGGGAAGGCCACGCGAATCTATATTCTCGAATGTTCCTTTATATAATATATACTTTCTCCGTTTCGAAAAATAAGTATTTTTAGATTTCATCAAAGTCAAACATTTTTCATTTTGACTATTAATAATAAACAATTAATAATATTTTATCATATACTAATTATATATTTTTAATTCACCATGTAATAAGCTTTCATCAAAAATATATTTTTATATTAGACATTATATAATTTTGTAGATATTTTAGTAAAATTTTAAAAAATAACTTTAATCAAACCAAAAAATATTTATATTTTGGAACGAAGGTAGCAGTTACATTGCCGCCATCCGTATTGTATGGTTACATTTGTTGCCATCGGTGTGGTATACTATATTCTCTCTAGTTTTAAATTATTGACACCGTTGATTTTTAACTTTAATTTTAACCATTTGTCTTATTTAAAAAAATTGTTCTAATGTGTAAAATTATTAGTCATGATTTAACTACTAATGATAAATCAAATAATAACAAAATTTTACTTATTTGAACACATTTTTGGAATAAGATGAATAGTCAAAGTTGATGTTACAAGTCAACAATGTTAATAATTTAAAGAGGAAATTCTTTATTTGGCCCTAAAATAATGACCACTTCCTTCATCTTTTTCTTTTTGAACGTCTTTTTGAGGACCAAAATTATTTTTTGTTTTCTTTCTTGGGTCTTTCTTTAGTTTGGAGCACTAACGGTGTTAAGTAAAGTGTAAAATGATTATTTTATGCCTTATCTAAAATACATTAATATAATTTTTTATGCATGTATATTAATCTAAGTGTACAATATTTTTAAACATAAAAGCGACAGGATTATCAAAATTGTTATCCTAATCACTATAAAGTTATCTTTTTTATGTTCCAAATAGTGTGACATTAATACACATATAAACAAAAAGTGTATATTAGATGAGGAGTAAAATAAGTCATTTTACACCTTAATTAACACCGTTAGTGCTCTAAACTAACAGAAAGGCCATGAAATAAATCAAAAATCATATTCGGTTCTTAGAAGTAAATTCAAAATGAAAGCGCCGAGCAAGGAAGCGCTCATTATTTTAAATCAAATAAGAATTTTTTTTAATTTAAAACCGAATAGAGTATATATTTTGATATGATCTCTTATGGTCATGCGTGGCCAAATACTATTATTGTTTTTTAAGCTTTATCTGCAGAAGCCTGCTAAGACAAAGATGCAAGTGACTTTAATACAGTACAATCAGAGATACTTTAATTACTCCTTTCAGTACTCGTGCAGATCCATGGATATATATGCTGCGCAACACATTCAGCCTTATTACAACTTGCAAGAAGGCGAAAAATAACCAAGAAATCTCAAAGCAGTAGGCGATCGAGTGAGCTCCGCAGCTCTGCAAGGAAAGCCTCGGCGGGCTCCTTCTTGACACACAGCGCCAGCACGTTGGCGCCGTCCGTCTTCCCCTCGCAGGACAGGCACGCGACGCAGTTCGGCACCGCCGTCAGCTCCACATGGCACATCATTCTCGCCGGCGTCCCGCCGCCAAAGTCCACCTCGTCGTGGCTGAGGTTCCGCCAACTCGACGCGAAGAACGCGTCGTACCCAAACAGCACATTGTCGAGGACTTCATCTTTGACACACTTGATCAGCTTAACCACGTCTTTGACGTCGCCGTTGGCCACTTCGCCCGCTCGTGGGGACGATCACCTGCGAAGTGATGCAGTTGTCGTAGTAACCGTCCTTGGCGCCCATTACCTCAAGCTTATTTTTAACTTTTATTAACTATGACTCGATCAATTATTTTAATAAATTTAACTAATTTTAATAATATAAATTATATATATTGTGAAAATATTTTTTATGAATTTAAAAATATAAATACTATGTTTTTAAATTTAACTTAATTTATAAAAATCATTAATCAAACCGTATTCAATAAAACAAAAATAAGCGCGAGAGAGAGAGGGAGTACGTGCCTGCGCAAGCGGAGCTGGGGTCGGACATGACCACTCGGGTGCGGCACGGCCAGAGATCGGCAACGACCGCCTCGAACACCGTGGTTCGACCGTGGCGGGCCGCGTGGCCGAGGAATCCATCTTTGATACAGTGTTGATAACCCGTGATGTCAAGGTAGGCGAAGTCCTGTGGCTCGAGCGAGACCATCCTCCGTTCGATGGCGGCGGCGAACCGCGGAATGTCCGGGAGGGAATCGTCGCTGCGGCTGACGGGGAAGCCGAGGCAGTCCCCGCGCGAGCTCTCCGACGGCTCCAAGGAACTGTGCCATCCCCTTGCCATCAGCAACGACGTGATTCCGCGTCACCCCGACCACGAACCCGCCGCACGAGAACTCGGTCACCTGCACGAGCATCAAGGGGTCCGACGGCCGGCAGCCTTCCGCTCCATAGTCGACGGCGAGCTCCTTCAGCAGCGTGGCGAAAGGGGGGTCGAAGAGCCTGACATCTTCCAGAGAGCAGCTGGCTGACGCGGCCACGAGCGCCACGCCCTCGCCGGTGCAGGCGATACGGAGCTCGCCGTCAGCCGCCGCCGCTGCGCGGCCGGCGATGGGGAAGTAGTGGACCAGAGCGTGCGACAGAGCCCTCCTTACGGTTTCGGCAGGCTCGTGGATCGCGCGGTCGAAGACGTGGAACGACGTGAGGGGGGAAGAACGCTAGAGCCTTGTCGAAACAAGAGAGTCTGATGGTGTGACCGATCGTCGGCGTCGCCGGCCGAACCAGCACCGGCGACGACTTGGTGACGATGATGTTCATGAGAATGCAGCTCTTTTGGTAAACAGTGCATGATGAGTGGTTTGCAGAAGAGTGAGGTATACAAAATTGAAGGCTGATGTCGTGTTCAGCACCTTGCGCTACAAAGTGGAGTACTAGGAGTATACTTCATTCTAGAGGTGGGTCAAATTTAATTCCACTGGCAGCTTAGCCAGCAGCATGTGGAGTTGTTGGCATATACTCCTACTATCTGTGCATCTTTGGCATGGATTTTTTGAGAGTGATTTTCTGACGAGAAGTGATTCTGTTAGCAATAATCTTGACAATGGTGCATCGTGGTCGTGAGATCAGTGCGTGCGTGCGTGCTGGGCTGCTGGGTCATGTGCGCGTGTACGGTGTTGGCACGTGTGCATGCAGGCCAGCCAGTTGTAACCTCGTGTGCGTGCGTTACGTGGTGTTAGTTGAGTAGATTAGCCTCGTGTGCGTCGGGCAGGTTAGCTGCAGCATCGCCGCAGGACGTGGACGCGCCATGGCTCGCGGCAAGCTCGGAAGAAAGAGCCAACGTGTAATCAACAGTTCAAAGTGAGCCGAGATACAGAGAGAGTTGCGGTCTGTGTCTCCGCGGCGGCGTGGGTCGTCCGGCTTAGGTCACTAGCGAAGGTCTTCCTTCGTGTTACACTGTGTATCAAGTAGAGAATAATAAAGAAGCGAAGATATAGAAGCGAGAGACCTCGTGGCTTTCGTCGCTGTAAAATTATCTGTGTTCATTTATTCTTGTGATCTTTAGTTGATCCTCAGTTCCAATAGATTCTATATTCGAAATTTTGATTCTCAGATAATCATTTCGTAGAATTAGAAAACAGCTACTCAGATACTTAGTTCATTTTAGATGTAATCACTTCACAAAATCAATAAAATAATCGATTCTCTTTTAAAAAATAGCATTTGATATAACTTTTGATATAACCTTTTTTTTTATTCTGTTTGAAAATTACCGAACTCTAACAAAGCGCCTAAGTCACTTGCATGCGCAAATCAGTTTACACACAAAAAAATGCCACAGGTAATTGGTGACCAGCGAAAGCTGTTGTTGGCCTCGTCTTCAAGCTGAATTATCGGCAGAACTGGTGAGAACAGGCAGCCTAAACATGATGACTCTACTGCTAATCAACAGCAGAAAAATAAAAACGAGCAGCAATACAGAGAATCATAGTGGTTAATTAGAGACCGTTTGATAGAATTTATTTCAATCGGATTATGCTACTGTTTATGTATTATAAATAGAGTAAAAATACTGTTTATATAAATCATTTTAACTAAGTAACACAAGTTGTATTTTCAGATATTTTCGATGTCATGCTACTGCAGCTAAGCTCGAGCCGCACCAAGCCGTGCCAAAGGCGCCTTAGTAGCAGTGCCCTTCGAATCTTGGATAGGCGACGGGTACGGAGCGAGATGTGAGAGAAAAACATGCTGATGGAGACGGGAGGAGAGACGACAGGGGTAGTGGAGCTTTGTCGACGAGCGCGAGCGGCATGGGTCACCAAGAGAGCTGAGTCCGGCCCTCCGCACTGGTGGTCCATCTGGTCCAGCTCCATCTCTCCACCCGATAGGCTTCTCCTATCCACTGCGAGGGAGCGTTGACTGGACTTACTGAGAGTAGGCCTCCACTATATCCTCAAATCCTGAAAGCGTAATTTTGCTGCCATTTGGCGCTATTGTTGGACAGACGGACTAAGTTTAATAGGTTATAAGGGCACCACAATGTATATGAATTATAAGTAGGATCAATAATAGCAAGTATTAACTATAGACTACTTTTATAATGATATGAGTTAAAATATGAGCGAGACCTACATTAATAGCTTTTTTAAAGTAGTGAGAAAAAATATTTTTTTTATTTCTTACAATTAGCCCATAAATTTACGAGTAGCTTTTGCTGTAGAATTTTTATGGACTACTTTTATAATGTATATTGATATCAATAATAATTTTTTTTATTTTTTATGAACCACTTTAAAACAACCGTGGTTGCCTAAGGCTCAGTTATTTCGTTCCGGTTTGAGCATGACGCATTGAACCAGCACAACGGCTAGATGGGCCATGCCGTTTTGAGGTACCACAACGGACAGCCTTGCCGGAAGCCTGTTGGGCTGACTAGGCACGGTCCAATTAGACTGACCTGGTCAGGCCTGCTGCAAGGCCTGTAGCCCGTTAATCGTTTAGCTAAAATTTAACGTTAAAATACATTTATATAATATAACCTACTTACATTTAAAATTTTAAATTTTAAATATTATATAGTTGGTCACCTATATTGGCGCAATGCAAGGGCAGCAACGCAGTAAAAAATTGGTCCAGGCCTCCATGGCATTGAAAAATTTGGTGCGTGATTCATGTGTTGCTCACTTGCTCAGCCACGGGGTCCGCGCCACCGATTAAAAATCTGTCCCGATCTCCCTATTTAACGACACTGACACTAGGCTAAAAGGACGGTACAGATGCACTGACAGCGACCCATTTTTTTTATCAAAACCATTGAGGATATGCACGACGGATATTTTAAAAACACGTGAGGTTGGAGCCACGCAACTCCAAGCTTAACCTCACCGTTAAGCAACGATGCTGGAAATCACTCATTCTTATTACTGTTACTACTGCATAAAGATAAGCATGAACCGGACTTTCTGCACACGGTCACAAACAGTTATCTCTTCGTTCATAAATTATTGTTACAATTATAGCATCTTTATCAATTTGTATCATTTCAAAAAATAACAAATATATTTAAAATGAGACAATTGCATCAGTGACTTAAGTTAACAAACTAATTACATATTTGACTCTAGTTTTTAAGTTTGCACATTTGACCTTAATTTTTTAAAATGAAACTGATGTTTAGCCCTGAACACCGTTAATAATGAAGACCATGGTAAAATAACAGAACTATCTTTGCCATTGAAATTTTTAAAAATAAAGTATATTCAAAATATTGTCAAAACATTCAAATTTTTAGTTAAATTACATTCAAAATACATTTAATTATTGTTGAATTTTTCTATATGCTATTAGATTATTTTTTCTATGAAACAAATTAATTATGCAAAACAAATGAAGAATACTATCAATAGTAAAAGAACAAACATGTCTTTTTTACATAAAACTTAACATCGTCAAGTGGAGATAACAGAGTATAATCAATTTCATTATTCGTTTTTAAAAACTAACTCTAAAACTTCTCAACTAGAGTCAATTACGCAAATGACCTATATAAAATTATAATTATTATTTTGAATGATAAATTAAGTTTATAATGAAATATATTAGATCTATCATACTCTATTCATATCAAATTATAAGTCACTCTAGATTCTTAAAATTTCTTAAATTATAAATTGTTTTTTTAATTCTCATCTTCAAATCTAAAATGACTTATTAAAAAAACAGATAAAATATTTTTTAATAATACTAATAATAAACATGATATTAAAAATTAATAACAATAATATAGTAACTGAGAGAATACATGTACGTGGTCTTAGTAAAAATTGTATTCCGTAGAAACATATTTGAGCAATGAAAATTAGCTTTCGCAAAACCGGACAAGAGCGTCCTCGCTCCAAAATGCCTTGAGCCGTTCGGTAGAGGAGCACGAGATGTTGACCTGGAACGCGAATATCCAGGCACGACTTGAAAGAAAAACCAAACCTAACCACTACTCCTACCTCCGCTTTCGTCTGACACACACGTGACACGCGCCTCCGCCGAGGCCGCGCGCGGCGCATCCGGCGGCCGTGGCGGCCACCGGGGTCGCTTTCGCTCGCATGGTGCAGTCAAGTTGCTTTCTTTTTTACTACAGCGAGTTGGTTTTGGTTGGGCGGGGGCGCGCAACCGACGACTTCCCCGCGTGCGCCCCGAGCGGAAGCGTTCCAAGTCCTCCTTTCCACGTCGTGCCCCGCCGTGAGTTGCTGTTCTCTGCACGGCACACGAGGGTCTTTCTCTAGGCCTGTAGATCTCCTCGGCCTCCGGTCGATTCTTGGATCGATTTTCTCCCCGCTGCAGCTGCTCCAATCCTTCTGAAAAAGCCTTGCTTGCTGATCCTCTTCTTGTGCTGGGCGGCTGGGCACGGAGAAGAACCCGGGCGCCGTTCCATTCTTGACCGAACCGGCGGTGCTTGGGTCGGTGGTGCGGCAAGATGAGGGGGCCGGCGTGGCGGGCGCTGCTGCTGGTCGTGGCGCTGGCCGTGGCGGACGTCGCGGCGGCGAGGTTCGTGGTGGAGAGGAACAGCCTGCAGGTAACCTCCCCCGACGACCTCAAGGGCAAGCACGAGTGCGCCATCGGCAACTTTGGAGTGCCGCAGTACGGGGGCACCCTGCACGGCTGGGTCCAGTACCCCAAGTCCAACAGGAAGGCGTGCCAGAGCTTCGACCAGTTCGACATCTCCTTCAGACCCAAGGCCGCAGGCGGACGCCCCAACTTCGTCCTCGTCGACCGCGGAGGTGCGGATCACTCTCTATTGTCCTTTTTCCTCCCCCTGGTTTCTTGCTTTCGTCCATTAAATTGTGATTTCGCGCGTCAGTCAGTTTGGGTGGTCGGTAATTATCGAGTTATTTTTTGGATAAATATATGCTCCATCAATTAGCTTAGGAAATTAATATATTTTGTCCTGATTTTTCCAGTCTAGCTCTTGACGTTGATTGCTGTTCACTATACTTAGCTTCTACGGAGTATACTAGTGATACTAGCTCCCTTGCGGAGCAAGTTTTGTGTGGTTCTATATTTTGAATTCTGTGCCCTGGTATGCTGATTCCGTTTCAGGGGGAAAAAAACCTCCATCGTAAAAACTGTACTTATCCAAGTAGCAAATAGTTGGTTACCTATGATTCCCATGATGTTATTTTCAGAATTAGCTTATAAACATCAAAATTTGCATACAAAAATGTATTCGGAATGATAGTACGGAGGTAAGATTTATATTATGTTTTTTATTTATAGATTGATTAAATGAAAGTTCAATAAGATCTTCTTGTTGCAATCAGAATAGGAAATTCATAGATATCACAGTGCAGACTTCTCTTTTATATTGTTGATTTTTTTCATCTTTTTACGTGGCTCCATCTGACAATATAAGGTTGAGATGGTTCAGTAAATTCACAGATAGCAAAAAAAAGATGTCATTGCTCTTAGTTTGAAATATGGAAGTATTTGAGCATTTTACGAATTACAGGCCTATCTTGTCAATCATGACTGAAAACTTCTAATTCTCCAGTTCATTACTTTTTCTGATGCAGAGTGTTTTTTCACAACCAAGGTATGGAATGCACAAAATGCTGGAGCTGCAGCAGTTCTTGTTGTGGATGACAAGGATGAACCTTTAATCACAATGGACAACCCAGAAGAAGGCAAAGAGCACCTGGAAAACATCACTATTCCCTCAGTGCTTATAAGAAAGGAATTGGGGGATAAACTTAAGAAATCTGCAGAAAATGGTGATATGCTCAGCGTTCTTCTGGATTGGAGGGAATCTCTTCCCCATCCTGATGAGCGTGTAGAGTATGAATTCTGGACAAACAGTAATGATGAATGTGGTTCTAAATGCGATATGCAAATGGATTTTGTGAGGAGCTTTAGAGGAACTGCACAAGTTCTTGAGAAAAAGGGTTACACACAATTCACTCCTCATTATATTACATGGTATTGTCCAGAAACTTTTGTGACCAGCAAGCAATGCAAATCACAGTGCATCAATCATGGAAGATATTGTGCACCAGACCCGGAGCAGGATTTTAGCCAAGGGTATGATGGAAAAGATGTTGTGGTTCAAAATCTACATCAAATTTGTGTATTCAAGATTGCTAACGAGACTGGCAAGCCATGGTTGTGGTGGGATTATGTGCATGATTTCGCACTTAGGTGCCCAATGAAGGATAAGAAATACACACCTGAATGTGCCCATGATGTTATTAAGTCACTTGGTATGTCCATTTGGCAGTGTTTTCATGTATATCTCACTTTTTAGAGAGCTAGTTATCTATTTCTGTACTGTTTTTAGTAACGCTTAATCAATTGCCTAAGTAACTGCTGTCTAGTGTGATATTTACTTTGACATGCCTGGTTTCAGGTTTGGACCTTAAGAAGATAAACAAATGTGTTGGAGATCCTGATGCCAATGAGGATAATGAAATTCTGAAGGCAGAACAAGATGCCCAAGTACGAACTTACTCACTAATGCATTTTTTTTGTTAACCGTAGCTAAGTGCCTGCATATTTGTATCAGTTTTTGGTTGCTTAGATATTTACTTCTATGTTATAGATTGGTCATGATAAAAGAGGAGATGTAACAATACTACCGACCCTTGTCATCAACAATAGGCAATACAGAGGTATGCCTATTATTTTGTACTCTGTATTTTGGGGTGTGGTTTTCTCTGTGTCACAATTTATATTTTTTTCTCTTCAGGTAAGTTAGACAAGGTTGCTGTCCTGAAAGCAATATGTTCTGGATTTGAGGAGACAACTGAGCCTGCTATTTGTTTGAGCGAAGGTCTGCAATTTTACCTTTTTATTGCAAAGTTTTTGTTAGATTTTATCTGATGTGGCATTTACTACATTCTGTTCCTTTTTTTTTTGTCATTTAGAGATTCAAACAAATGAGTGTTTGGATAACAATGGGGGTTGCTGGATTGACAAGGCTAACAATGTTACTGCATGCAAGGTACATACAGTTTTGATACCAGAGAAGCTGAAGATTTTAACCTGGCATTCTTTCTCAGTTCTTGTCTAGTAAGAAAGTTCTAATTGTCTTATATAACTATGAAGGATACGTTCCGTGGGCGTGTCTGTGAGTGCCCTATCGTGAAAGGTGTTAAATTTGTTGGTGATGGATATACCAATTGTGAAGGTACTATGTATATTTACTTCTAAATTACATTGACAGAAGTTATTTCTGTATCACAATTTTCTGTGACATAATTATCTTTGTTCTCTTTACCTATGATTTCCTATACACAGCTTTGCCAATTATTATTCTTAATTATATGGTAGTAAAAAAATAGTTTGAAATTGATTATGTGAAAGTACTTCTGTCAACCTTTTTGTGATATGTAATACATGATGAATCTAAATGCTAGTATTGATTAAAGTTTTCAAGTACTGATTGTACACATTCTACTAGGACAAGTAAAAGAGAACAGATCGGCACAGAAGCACTTTATTGCCAATTTTATATTAGCTGGTACTTGGCAGTACAACTTGAATTGACACTTGCTGTTGTCAGCGTCCGGCATTGGTAGGTGCGAGATCAACAATGGAGGATGCTGGAAGGAAACTAAACACGGGAAGACAATCTCTGCCTGCTCTGTAAGTAGACATTCTCTTGGGACACACTAATTATTTCTTTGCAGTTTGTTTGCATTTTGAGAATGTGGAATTCTGCAGAATGAAGAATCTGAAGGTTGCAAATGTCCACCAGGCTTCAAGGGTGATGGAGTAAAAAGCTGTGAAGGTATCACTAGAAATTCATATTCATAATCTAAAGCTATCTATAAAGGCACATAAATTGATTCCTCGTATCAGATTAAAGGCCTAGGATTGTCCTATTTGAACTACGAAAGATTTTTCTGGGAATCATACCATCATTTGCACTGCAAACTTAACAAAGATCTAAAATCCGGGGAAACATGGAGTGATTGAGATAGTGAGATAAAAGTTCATGAGGTTCAAGTCAACCTGATACAACTGAGCAAAGCCAAAATACATTACATATAAGAACTAAATAATAATTTTATGGGTGACACACTGAAATGACAGTCAATCAATTAAAGTTGCCGCAATCCTCATGAGGTCACTGCAGCAGATTTTCCATCCTCGGTGACCTCATGCTTGTGCGCTATCTTATTTCCATCTTTATATGTAAAAAAAGCACCTGTTTTTTAGCATCCTAAGAGCAGAAGCTAGTACTTTTTTGAGGGGAAAAAAGCGTGCAATCCAACTCCAGCTAACAGAAAAGGTCTTCTCTTTATTCACTTGGTACCTCAAGACCGTGGAAATTTCAATTCTTGAACCTCTCATCCAAATTCTTTAGTTGCCATTTCGAAGCATTTATGACCCAACATTACACAAACTGACCCAGTGAAGACCCAAAACCTATACGGCCAACTGTTTCACCATGCCACACTATTCAGCAATCCCAATGCCATTGTTTCCACATATTGGCCTTAGCACTTAAAATATTTATTGAAGACCACTTCCATTTCAGCAGATGTTCTGTCAATAAGAGTTTCATCGGTTGATCATGTTACTATCTTTTCATTTTTTAGAACTTCGGAGTGACATGGATTTTTTGTTATACCTATTTACAGATGTTGACGAGTGCAGCGAAAAACTTTTCTGTCAATGCAAGGGTTGCAGCTGTACGAATACATGGGGAAGCTACGAGTGCAGCTGCGGTGATGACAATATGTTATACATGAGAGAGCATGACATTTGCATCAGTGAGTAGCCTTATCTTCATTGATGAAAGGCGATACACCTGCAATATATTTTATTTCTTTTGAGACGTTTGATTATGTACTTTGAAATGATGGAAAATAAGGTGTCTCTTAGTCATTGGCTAATTTATGAAATAATACATGTAAAGTAGTTGCTTAATGGATAGGGGTTATTTTTCTAAACAGAATTATGTTTGATGTTGCACAACACTATGTCGTATTTGTCGTATCAGTATTTTGTGGTCCACCTAATGAAGTTATTAATCATATCAATGGAGGTAGAACTATCACCTATTTTTCATCTACAAAAACTGGCATCACTGTTCTACATTTGTTTCTAGAATTGATAAAAAACAACATAGATTAAGTGTGAAAAGTTTATATACTTCTAAAAAAATTGACATCAAATTAGTACCATTAATTCACAGTGAATTATAAGGAGTTGTTTCATAATATAGTTATTTGGTGTCGCAAATATCAGTTGCTTCTATAAACTTGGTCAAACTTGTGTTAGTTTGACTATGACCATTTCCAACAATAAACTCTCTGTTAGACGGAGGAAGCATTTTTTTTAATTAATGAGTTCTTGCATAGGTTGAGATTGCTTAATGTCAAATGCCACGTAATTGTCATAAATTTGTAAATGGAATATGTGGGCAATAGATATTGTTCTGTCATTGTCCCTATTAGTTCTTTGTTCTCCATTTTCCTCATTTCACTAGCTTTGGTCAGGCTTGTCTCATGCGATTATCTGAACGATGTGCAGGTAAAGAGGCATCGTCCGCCCCAGTTGGCTGGAGCTTCCTGTGGGTTATTTTCTTCGGGCTCCTTTTTGCTGGCATTGGAGCATACGCAGTGTACAAATACAGATTAAGGGTAAGACAATGATCTATTCTCAGTTTCTCCCTTCCCATTTCCCTTTATTTGCATGTTGTCACATGTAAAGACTGCATCAGCCACTCTTAACAATGATACACGTGATGCCGCCTGACTCAAATCTGCTTGATCATTTGTCATCAGAGTTACATGGATTCGGAGATCCGCGCGATCATGGCGCAGTACATGCCTTTGGACAGCCAAGAAGGAGCAAACCAGCATCATGTCGCGCATGCGGAGGATATCTGAACGGGCAATACTTTCCCAGAGTAAACGTTGGAGCGTGCGGTATTTCATCTATATGCTGCCACATCAATGGCCATCAACTTTGCAGAGGTCAAGAGATACTGGTTGTATTCGAGGAAGATTTGTCGTGTGATGTAGTAGTGGTCGTATGATTCCAAAGAGACATTGCCGCATACCTTTTCAGATACAGTTTGAAGAACAACAGCATACTAGTGGATACCATCATAGTTAGCCCTGTTTCGACTTCCTTTTTACTTCTTTTTTCTTCAAACCAAACCTGGACTGTCGCATACGTGCCAACATTGTGTAAATACTGTTGTTGAGACTATAGACTTCTCTTGCCTTATAGTTCACCTGAATAAAGCTTGAGCCTTCCAGCGGCATACCAATGCATGTGGCATTGGTTCCTTTAATTTATCGGTACTCCACTTGTGATTACCAGTTGCTGTGTGTCGCTGTTGTTTTTTTCACAATCAGCCGATCGAATTTATTTGTATGAAGGCTGTGCGTTTGTGTTTTTGAGCGAGCTGCAAAAGTTATGCAACTGGGATCTCCCCTTCCCTCCGCCTGGAGTCTGGACTCTGGGAGGGACATGAAAAGGAGCGTGCCGGTCCGTTGCATGTTCGGATTGCAGCGCACAGGCGCTCCAAAAGGGGAGAGAACTTGCCAGCAAAAGAAGCGCGCGCGCGTGCAGTGGAAAGCATGTATGGGCAGCCATGATAGCGTGCGCCCCTGCGCGTCGGGAGGGAGGGAGATTCCTTTCTTGCTTTTGAGGGCGCGAGGGCTGGCTAGTGGCTACTCGAACGATTCCTTCTGCTGCTCTGATGATCCTGCTTGCTTTGAGAGCCATGCATGGCTGGCCGTTTCATACTGCTGCTCCTAGGGCTGGATGAGTAGGCCGCAGGCGTCTGTCTTTCCAGTCTGCAGCAGGCAACGACCATGGTGCGACGCGATGACATGCCAGTGCAGCTGTGTGCGACGCGAAAGCGTCCAAACAGCCAGTGCGCTGGTTAGGCTTTGTCAGTTGTCATTTTTGCTCGTGTCGTGGAATATCGTTTGTTTCGAGCGTGCCCGTGAGCTTGATACATGGTCGCATAAAGTCACGAACAAAAGTTCTGCAGCAAAACCAACTCATGAACAAATTATAGTCGCGCGGCCATCACGGCGTCCGGAAAAGGCACGGCCGCTGCCTCCGACTAGCGACATACGGTGAAAAAGCGCGATTCCACCGTGTCCGTAGCCACAGCTCTCTTCGAATTCAATTGATCGCCCCTTCCTGCGCCCTGCCCGGCTGCCCGTCGTCGTCGCAGGCGTTACTGCTTGCCTGCGACCGAGGCGATTCGGACGACGACGACGCAGCGCTGCAGCCGGGACCCGGGAGCATGCGGACGGCAGCGCGCTCGGCGGAGTGCAATGAATGCCGTCATTGTGTATTGATGGCGGCAATCAAAACGCTCCCTGCGGTAGCGGCCTGCCTGTCTGCCTCCCTCCTTTCCCCGGTCCCGCGGGAGGCATCGGAGGCGGCAAACCGCGCGGCGGCCATCGACCCCATTTCCCATCCCGCCCGAGCCCGACGGGCCGTTCTGCTGCGCTCGTGCTGTGCCGGACGCGCCGGCTGCGTGGGCGGGAAGGCGCTTTGCTCGTGCTGCGCGCCGAGTTCGGATCACGGTCAAGCGAAAACAAAAGTCACGGTCATGTGCGTGCCGCGCGCGTCCCGGTCTGGTCTTCAACCACTGTGTCCGTGCCGTGCGCGCTGGAAGGGGCGAAGAAGAATACTGGAACGGCAGTGGTCATGCCGGCGCTCCGTAGACCAGGCAAACCACGAAGGGTAGGCGTATCTGTCCAAAAAGAAAAAACAAATACTGTAATCACGTAGACGTACCGTGCAGGGGCGGCAGACGCCGGAGCGTCGCCGCTATCGGTGTGCTGGCGCATCCGGATACACGCACGGTGAGATGAAGGAGAATGGCCCAATGCCGGCGTTGCCGGGGAAACCCGTGATCCGTGAAGCGATTCGTGCACCGAGTGGATGCGAGGACACGGGAGGCTTCCGTGGCCGGAATAAAAGTTTGTTACTCCTAGCATCGGGCCATGGGAATAGGACGTCCAAGCATCTGCATTTTCGTGCGTGTCAACAAGCTCAGGAAACCTGAAATTTTCGTGCTCAAGCTCATCTTCTTAAAACGTCTACGAGTGCACTGGACAGTGCCGCTTGCGGCGGACAGAGCGGCAGGAGCCTGACGCAGCCGGGCGGAGCCGCCTGAAAAGCACCGACGACTCTCGCGGCGGTCGGCTGACTCGGCTTTCTCTTCTTGCTGGCCCGGACGACCGGTCCACCGCGGCCTCGAACCGGGCGGCCCCGCGCGGGCATCGAGGACGAACCAGCGCACGGACGACACCCTTCCGTTCCGGTCCATGCACCCGGCCCATCCAGCCGGATCACCGCGCCGCGCTTTTTCAGCCGGAGCAACCGCCCGCACGGCCCATCTGAGCCTTCGGTTGTGCCGCGCACCTGCTCCCCCAGCCGTCCGATCTACTACGCCGTCGTCGTCCTGCCCTGGAGCCCCGACAGCTTCTTTGCCCCCCACCGCACGAGCCCTGCTCGCAAGTTTCTCAGTCCCCACTCCGCCCACCAAGCCACCACTCCCTGCTCCTTCCCTTCCCCCTCACTGTACTTCCCTTCGCTCAATGGCGTCCTCCGGTGAGGTGGCCGCAGCGACGTAGAAGGGTGCATTCTTGCTCGGCAGGTGCGCCTCTTCTTCTTCGGCGTGAAAGTTGTTCGTGGAATCCATTTCTAGAGCTTACTCGCTTACATTCGCTGCTGTTTCCCGCAGATTTGCGCGGCAGACCCCATCAGCTTGGTTCCTCCATCTGACTCGTCTTCCCACGACGTTTCGCCGGCCACATCGTTGTGCTTCTGTTCGGGGCAAAAGGAGAAGGAAAACCTTTCCCTTTCTTGGCGTTCTGAGTCGCGGCGAGCAATGCGGCCCCTCGCGCTACTGGTTCTGGCCCACCTGGCCCTCCTGTCGGCGGTGGAGGCCAAGGGCGGCGGGGCTGGGCTGGACGACGACGTGCTGGGGCTGATCGTGTTCAAGGCCGACGTGG
Organism: Zoysia pacifica; assembly: GCA_001602315.1. Lineage (NCBI taxonomy): Eukaryota > Viridiplantae > Streptophyta > Magnoliopsida > Poales > Poaceae > Zoysia > Zoysia pacifica. Next base: position 326,453 of record BCLH01000026.1, read on the forward strand.
CGGACCCGGACGGCCGCCTCGCGACGTGGACCGAGGACGACGCGCGGGCCTGCGCCTGGGCCGGCGTCACCTGCGACGCGCGCACCGGTCGCGTCTCGGGGCTCTCCCTCGCTGGCTTCGGCCTCTCCGGCAAGCTCGGCCGCGGCCTCCTCCGCCTCGAGGCGCTGCAGTCGCTCGACCTCGCCCGCAACAACCTCTCCGGTGATGTCCCCGCCGAGCTCGGCCGCCTCCCGTCGCTCCAGACGCTGGACCTCAGCTCCAACGCCTTCGTGGGCGCCATCCCGGAGGGGCTCTTCGGCCGGTGCCGCTCCCTCCGCGACGTCTCGCTCGCCGGCAACGCCTTCTCCGGTGGCATCCCGCGGAACGTCGGCGCGTGCGCCACGCTCGCGTCGCTGAACCTGTCGTCGAACCGCCTGGTCGGCGCGCTGCCCAGCGACATTTGGTCACTGAACGCGCTGCGCACGCTGGACCTCTCGGCCAATGCCGTCACCGGCGACCTGCCTGTCGGCATCAGCAAGATGTTCAACCTACGGGCGTTGAACATGCGTGGTAACCGCCTCACTGGCAAACTGCCGGATGACATTGGGGACTGCCCGCTGCTGAGGTCAGTGGATCTTGGGTCCAACTCGCTGTCAGGCAATTTGCCGGAGTCCCTGCGGAGGCTCTCCACTTGCACATACCTTGACTTGAGCTCAAACGAGTTCACTGGTAGTGTTCCAACATGGGTTGGAGAAATGGCGAGCCTGGAGGTGCTTGATTTGTCAGGAAACAAGTTCTCAGGGGAGATTCCAGGATCCATTGGTGGGTTGATGTCATTGAGGGAGTTGAGATTATCAGGGAACGGGTTCACTGGTAGCTTGCCAGAGTCAATTGATGGATGCAAGAGCCTAATGCACGTTGATGTGAGCTGGAATTCCCTGACGGGTGGACTTCCTGGTTGGATCTTTGCTTCTGGGGTGCAATGGGTATCATTGTCAGAGAACACACTGAGTGGCGAGGTATCAATGCCTGTGAACGCATCTTCGGAGCTCCGGGGTGTCGACTTGTCCAACAATGCCTTTTCTGGATTTATCCCATCAGATATCTCAAAGCTGCAGAATTTGCAGATGTTGAACATGTCATGGAACTCATTTTTTGGGAGTATTCCGCCCAGCATTTTGGAGATGAAGTCTCTTGAGGTGCTTGATCTGACAGCCAATCATCTAAATGGGAGCATTCCAGTTACTGTTGGCGGGGAGTCATTAAAAGAGTTGAGGTTGGGGAAGAACTCCCTTACGGGCAAAATCCCGCCTCAGATTAGCAATTGTTCCTCGCTTGAAGCACTGTAAGTTTGAGCACATTTTTCTGATTTAATTTGTTCACTAACCAAATGTTTGGAGCTTTAAATGTTATAGTACATGTCAATACTGTTGTAATCAAACCTTTTTTGGGGTATTTGTCTGATACTCATTTGATTTCTATTTGCAGGGAACTTTCATGTAACAATATAACAGGAGCAATTCCTGAAACAATATCCAACCTCACCAATCTCCATGTGGTTGATCTTTCTTGGAATAAGCTCACCGGTGGTCTGCCAAAGCAGCTATCCAACCTCCCCCACCTTCAGCATTTCAATATTTCACACAATCAGCTTTCTGGGGACCTCCCTGCCGGTAGCTTTTTTGACACAATCCCCTTATCATCTGTGGCAGACAACCCTGGCTTGTGTGGTGCAAAGCTCAACTCTTCTTGTCCTGGTGTCCTTCCAAAACCAATTGTGTTGAATCCAGATTCGTCATCTGATCCGCTGTCACAGGCCGTTCCTGTGCCCAATGGTGGTCCAGGACACAAGAAAACCATACTGAGCATCTCTGCCCTTGTTGCTATTGGTGCTGCTGTTCTAATTGCTGTTGGTGTCATTACCATCACTGTGCTTAACCTTCGAGTGCGCACCCCTGAATCTCATTCTGCTGCAGTCCTGGAACTCTCAGATGGATATCTCAGCCAGTCACCCACTACTGATGTGAACGCCGGCAAACTTGTCATGTTTGGAGGAGGAAATCCAGAATTCAGTGCGAGTGCTCATGCTCTTCTCAACAAGGACTGCGAGCTTGGGCGTGGTGGTTTTGGCACTGTCTACAAGACCAATCTTCGAGATGGGCAACCTGTTGCCATCAAGAAGCTCACTGTGTCAAGCTTGGTTAAATCCCAAATAGAATTTGAAAGAGAAGTGAAGATGCTGGGCAAAGTACGTCATCGCAACCTTGTTGCACTCAAGGGATATTACTGGACACCATCACTGCAGCTTCTTATTTATGAGTTTGTCTCTGGGGGTAACTTGCATAAACAATTGCATGAGTCATCCACCACAAGTTGCCTCTCCTGGAAGGAAAGGTTTGACATAATTCTTAGTATCGCAAGAAGTCTGGCTCATCTACACAGGCATGATATTATCCACTACAATCTGAAATCAAGCAACATTCTGCTTGATGGATCAGGGGAGGCCAAGGTGGGTGATTATGGGCTGGCAAAGCTTCTTCCGATGCTAGATCGGTATGTTTTGAGCAGCAAGGTACAGAGTGCACTTGGTTACATGGCTCCAGAGTTTGCATGCAGAACTGTGAAGATCACAGAAAAATGTGATGTGTACGGATTTGGCGTTCTTATCCTTGAGATCCTGACTGGGAGGACGCCGGTGGAGTACATGGAGGATGATGTTGTTGTGCTTTGCGATGTGGTGAGGGCTGCTTTGGATGAAGGGAAGGTAGATGAGTGTGTTGATGAGAGGATTTGCGGGAAATTTCCACTGGAGGAGGCTGTTCCAATCATGAAGCTTGGGTTGGTCTGTACTTCTCAAGTTCCTTCGAACAGGCCCGATATGTGTGAAGTGGTGAACATCTTGGAGTTGATCAGGTGCCCCCAGGATAGCCCTGAAACTGAAATAGTAGGTTAAGTTCTGTCTACTTTGTGTCCCTGTTTCTGGGTTATCTCTGGCATTTTGAGGTCATTCTTGCTTAGTAACTGATGAAATGATGAAAGACAATCTATCTAGTGGTAATTTAGATAGTAGAGACGGTGTGAAGTGTCTAGTTAATATTTTGATGGGTAAGGAATGCTTATGTGATCTACGCAATTGTGTCATGGCCTGGGGACAGTTGATGTGTTTGACTTCGATCCTCAACAGTAAGGTGTATGTTGTGGATCCTCTCACATCAACTATACCTGCATGACGCCTCTTCAGGAAAATGTAATGTTTAGCTCGTGACTCCTGTGACTCCTTTGTAATATCATTGTAATTCCATCTCCAATTATGCAACTTTTTATCAATAATGTATAATATCTATATAAGTGTGACCCACTAACAATCTAATCTCAATCCTCAAGAAGCCACGTCATCAGTTTTATCTACACCGTTGGATCCCAGCCATCCGACCGTTCCTGTCATCTATGTCCCCACCTCTCCTCTTTGTCTCCCCGATGCCCCCACAAATCCCGCCGCCTCATGGTCTCCCGGCACCCACCGACCCCTCCGCTCCCTGAGCCGCCCCTCCCCTTCTTCTCCCCACCGCCGCGTCCCCTCATCACGCGCGCCGTCACCTCTCCCTCCTCGCCCCGCCGCTGCTTCCCCTCTCGCGCCCGTCATTGCCTCTCCTTCCTTGCCCTACGCCCATTGTCGCCTCTCCCTGCCTTCTCCTTCCATCCTCTCCCCGCACGAGCCACCGCCTCACCCGCTCCGTCGTGGCGACGAGGAACCTGAGCCGCGACGGGCTTGAGCGCCGGCGAGCAGACACCCCGCCTCAGCCTATAAGACCCGGCCCTTGTGTAACAAGTGCTAACGAGAAACAGCAATTCGAGGATCAAGTAGAAGATCCAACGAAACATGAACACAAGATCATCACCGAAAACCAGGTAAGTTTCTTCTTCTTGTGTAGCAAGTAAGGGAATCAAGTCTGTTACAAGAGATAAGCCTCCAACCACTCTCTGGGACGGTATTTAACCCTTAAGCCACAGCCTAATGGCCCATTTGACAGCTAATTACAGCTCATTACCCTGAACTAAACACGAAATTACAGATAGGTTCAAGTAAAAGATTCCCGCCATCAGAGCCCCGCCCCGTCACGTCAGAGCCCCACCCCGTCCCGAGCCGCAGGATGACGTGGAGCGCCTCCACTCCACCGCCTCACTAAGCGCCGACGAGCTCCCATTCTAAAAACTTCCAAACCCTAGCAGATAAGGAGGGGGAGTGCGGAGGAGCTCCGGGATGGCCAAGGTGAGGAAGCAGAATGGCGACGGCGCCATGTCTGTGCTGCATACTTAGTTCTAAATTCTGCATCTAAATTTCCTTTATTGTCCTGTGTAGATGTTAGGGGCCATCTGCAGTTGATGTGTTTATTGCTGCTACTTTTTAATATTCCATCCAAATTTCCGCATTTTCCATTTGTACAAAATTCTTTATTGAGTTGTTGTATTGATGCTTGATTCATGTGGGGCAGGTTAAAGTGGCTCCTGTGGTGCAGGTGAAAGAGGATGAGGGCTACCAGGATTTATTAGTGAAACTGTCATTTTCTCTGGTCAGCAAGGACTTCCCACTCCAGGTCCAGCACCATGGCGCTAAAATGCTTCAGGTCCATCCAACTTTTTTTTTATTTTCCTGTAATGCTTCATCATACAGTGTATTGTTGTCTACTGTTATTCAGGTTTTCATAGGAAAAATCAGGTGATAGTGACAGAGAATGCAGAACATGCATATCCAAAAGTTTCCTGATTTCACTGCTGCTGCTTTTGTTTCAGGTATCCCCTTGGTCGTTGTGATTGGTGGCACCGTCAATGGATCGAGAAGGACATCAAGGAAATTGCCAACAAGATAAATGGTGAGTGAAAGTTTTATTTTGCTTTCATAGGTTCTTCAAATGCAAAGGTCTTCACGTTGGTTCATGGAGAAAGGTAGAATTACTTAATTGATAGGAATATTTTCCACATTATCTTACTGATAATAGTGAGCAATATTAATTGATAGGAATATTTGTCTCATATAAAGCCATGTAGTTTCTTTGCCATACTCACCAATCAGCTGTATTATTTTATGACAACCCTGTTCTTCAATCATCCTATGCATTCTGCTCCATGCTTAGTAGGAAGCAATAGTAATCTCAGATCAATTCCAACCTTCCAGTCATCATGCCGAGCAGTTTCCACTGGCGTTTTGGTTGCTGCTTCTTTAGTTCTTATTAAAACACCATCAGTTGCATCACCAATGGTTGTTGCTTCTATTTGTAATGTTATTAGTTTGGCTACAGGGAGGTGGAAAGCTCAGAGGAGACTAGAAGACAGGGTCTTTTCTGGTACCGCTTACCCATTTTACTACTGGAGGACTAAAATATAGAATTGAATTGAGGGATACTGCATCCTGATGCAGCATTTCTTTCTGCATTTTGGTAGTTTTAAATAACATAGTTGGTTGTCATATGGATATTTGGTCTTTTGCATATTAATTAGTTGGCATATTTTACAGTATAACAAGCTAACCATTTACAAGCCATTGTAAATCTCTGTAATGTTGTTATAGGATGTTCTGTTTAAGCGTAATTACTTTTATTGCTTTTGTCAGCTAACATTGTCCTTTTCTTTTATCCCCCTGCTGTATCATTGAGAATTAGATGCACATATTTTTTGAAGTCGATATTGGACATTTAGTACAGGACATTGTGCATATAATTTGACATTAACCTTGAAAATAATGTTGCATATGGATTTGAGTATTTAACACTTGGTCTTTTGTAGATAATTTATAATTGCATTGGCTAATTATTTCAGTTCTATATATATGAGGATTAGCACCAGCCTCCTGCGATCCAAGTACCATTGATACAATCAGGTAGTTCCATATTATGTCTCCTCTTTAGTATTTAGCTGAGAATTTCCCTTTCTGTGCTATTTATCCAAATGAGGCACGCGTCAATGTTCCTTTTGAGCGATTTGAGTGGCTTTGCCAACTTTACAAGCCCAAGAGTGAGGTTTGTTTCTTTTGTTGACCCATATAACGATAAACAATTTCTTCATTTATGCATATCCTATCGATAGTTATTCTCATTTTATCTTTGCTTTTGTTTTGATTTGGGATTAGTTATTCTGATATATCTTGGAATTTATGTTCTGCTGCAGATAAATTGGTCGAGGAGCAGGCTTCAGTGAAGACTGATCTAGAAATGACGGTATGTTTCTCAACATTTTTGCGGTGCTTATTTGTTTTGTCTACTACATTAAGGAGTGGATTTTGTAAACATCAGCTACCTCAGAGCTAGGAGTGACAGAGTATAGAAAACTGATTTAGTTTTGTGCTCTGACCGACCATTACAAACATTGAGCCATGAGGCTTTGAGTAGCACTGCAGGGCTTCAATTTGGTTTAATATTCTGTAAAGAGCATCAAATAAAGATTCAAGCAGATTAACAATATTATGATGAGATGCAGTGTGTTCATCTGAAAGAATTATAGGAACTGCTGCCTGTATTTCAGAAAATTTCATCTGCATTAGTATGTATTCATGAACTTATATTGAATCATTATGATGAATTTTTTACTGACATGAACAATGGAAGCAGGACCAGAAGTCACATTCAGTGTGATCTCAGTGGCAGGTCTGACATTTTTTCAAGGAGAGTATTTTCCATCTGATTCAGTTTATTTCAATTGATAATTTTTTTAGCCTTTCTAACTGACCACTAAGACAAATGCGCTTGCTACCAGGTGTATGTTTGAACTTCCAAAATATAACAAATGTTAATTGTATTTTGCCACTTCAATGGTGATCCCGCACCAAATATTAGTTATATAAATTTAGAATTATATCTTCATATCATCATCTAATTATTCATAAGTTCTAGGGGCAACGCACGGGAAAATCAACTAGTTGCTACTAGTTTAACTGCCATCTATATGTTGATACTGAAACCTGACGCATCTTTTGGAGCTTTGCTGTCGAACTGCTGTCAAACAAGACCGACTCACATCTCACATGCATCAGTCAGAACGTTTGGTGTTTGTTTGCTGTTCGCCTGACTTGCTTGGAATCATATACCCAGACAATTCACTGACGGGGACCCCACCCAGATGACTACTACTACCGACTGATTTGTGCATTTGTGTAAACTGTAAAAAGAACTGAAAGTGGCGCGTTGTTGCCTTCGTTTCTGCGAGAGTATCTTCGTTTTTACTAGTAGTAGGATCCTTCTCGACTCTCGAGTGAGATGACATACTTTACTCTTCTTAAAGCATGGTCCATGCAGTAATTTAACGAAGCTTGGGGCCCAAAAAAGTTAATTGTTCTGACTGGTCCTTGGTCTTTAGCTCCCCAGCATAACTCTCTTGAGGGCCATGGCCCGTAAGTGCTGCATGGTGCATGAAAAGACAATGAAGTAGAGTATAGTTAGGCACCTAAAAAATGCACGATACTCCGTATATCTGTTGGCGCTGCATCTGGAGCGGTTCTGTGTGAGCATAATGTTACCACTTCGTGTTTCTTTTGTTTGGTCCCCTCCACGACCTAGTACTGACTAAAGTAATTCTTCGGCGGCAATCGTCCGTGCGACGGCAGGGTGATTTTTCTTTCTTTAATCAGGGTCTTAGTGACGCGTGCTCGCAGCTGCTTTTTTGGCCGTCAAATCCAGACCCAGCATGTAACCGTGCGGAGTTCCCACGGTTTGGAGCCTAGCCGTTTCCCTGTCGTGCAGGCGGTCCGCGAAGCGCTCGCCGGCTTGCCGCTTGGAAGCATCATTTCCTGGAGCTGAACTGAAGAAAATACTACTCCTACCAGGATCGAAGTCAATCTGAAAACGCAGTCGGATGGCGCTGGCTGGGTGGAAGACAGTTCATGAACCGGCAGCTTTCGGTCCTGTTCTCGTGTCCTTTGTGTTCGCCCACTGCGAACTTTTGAAGCGAAACCCATGGCGGGAGCGGGAGAAGTTTACTGGAGTACAGAGAAGAGAACCCAGCGACTGTACGTCGGGTAGTGGCGGGTCCAGCAATCAAGCAAGCAAAGTGCTTAGGAGAATCTAATCTTTGCGTGCTGCTGCATGGGGGCTTGAAGCATGATTGCCCCCCATCCGAATCCCAAGGACTGGTTGGTGGTGCACCGAACAACGCCAAGGACGCGGTCCACGAATGATTAGTACAGTAGTACTCCGCACTCCTACTATGGTAGTCTGATGCGAGTGCAAAGCAAGAAAGCGATGAAGGGAACAGAAAATTAAACGTTGGGTGCGCTTTTATTTGAAGGCGCACACAAGGGAATTTTCCGGGCTGGCTGCGGATGGGGACTGGGGAGTGGGGACGACGGCTCTTCAGGCCGACAGCGCCACTGCGGCCCCGTCGCCGTTGGCGTTTCGCAGCTTCCTCGATCGTCGCCGGCAAAGTTGGGCTTTGGCTAGTTCATGATTGACATGTTCGTATTTTCTCGGCCTGAGCTTACAATGGATTGTAGCATGTCTCGGCAAAGTGGACTAGTTCATGATTGCACTCATGGTGCCGCGTTTTTTGTATTCTTTGGTGTTATCAGTAGCTCGAATGCTGCTGCTTGTTAACATATAAAAGGCGAACGTAAATCTCCGCGACAGTCTACGGATCAAACGAACTCGTACTCTATAGGGTTATATACACTTAACGTTACATCGAATAGAAAAAAAAAGAATAGTCGTCAAATGCCAGTTTCACTTTCGCATGGTTCTTTGCTTTTTCCGTTTTTCCGATGGATTTGGCTTTCTTAGGAAGGGACTGAAACACTCGTCAAACTGCCGATGTTGCAAACAACAGATAGAGCCCATCAAGGCCCATTAAGTTTTTCACCTTGGAGCCCATCCGTAAGTGAAGCAGGCCTCCAGCTGGACAAGATCAGCCTACGGGGGGCTGATCATGGAGATGTGCGGCGACGGCGCCTGCCCACTGGACAAGATCAGCTTCAGCATCGTGCTGCACTGCTGCCGGCTCTGCCGTGAGCGCCGGCGAGACCGCCGCTGAGCGGATGGAGCACGCCGGGTTCGAGGCGGACGGGCGGGAGGACACGCTGGCCCGGGCTTGTGTCGGCGGTGCGCAACGCATATCTCGACCCTCGGGCTGATGAGAGGGAGCTGTTCGCGAAGCTGGTGGCGTCGGGGCACGAGCCGGTGTTGTACACGTACTGCCTGACGGCGCATGCGCTGGCGCGCGGCGGCGAGGTGGACGCGGCCGTGGCGCTCCTGAAGAAGATGACGCGCACGGGGTACGCGCGGCGGAAGCGCGCCTACAACGCGGACGTGGTGCGAGCGCTGTGCGACCGGGCCGAGGCGCGCGACGCGCCGCGGGTGCTGGTGTTGGTGTCGCGCGAGAATCGTGCCGGGTCAACGCGTTTGAAGGGCTGCTGGGTCCGGCGGGTGAAATTGCACGACATCATTTTCTAGTGTTTCTGTGTTAATGCGAAAATTACAAATTTTCCTTAAACCCAAAAAGTAATGTTCATTGCTTAGAGCATCTCCAGCAGATGCTCTAAATCAAGTGCTTTAAAACTAATTTTAAAGATTCTGTAACTTTTATTTTTAAAGATTCAAGACATCGTGCTACAACAGATGTTGTAAAATTGGTTTTTTTTTTTTTGCTTTTAAGATATTCCAGTGAGCACTTGAGCCTGAACCTGTTTCACGGCCGTTGATCCTACTCTTTACCTCTGAGGTGTGGCCTCACTTTGTCCTCTTCAAAGTAAAGTACCGCTTTGTCTCACGTTGTCAGAACAAAAGTGAACGGCAAAGTAGATGGCGTCGACGTAGATGGAGAGGACCTGCTCCATAATGAGAATGCAGCGATCATTGGTGAAGTCGGAGTCGACAAAAGTAACTCTTTAGTCGGTGAGGAACCGACGCAACATCTTCATGATGGCATCATCCTAAGTGCGTGAAGGGTCGGAAACGTCAGAGCAGCGCATGTTGGAACAGTGGCGAAAGATGCGATGTGTAGAAGTGATGTGCGTCAAAGGGTAGCGAAAGAGTGGCAAATCAGAGCAATGTATTTCAGAGGAGTGAGGCAAAGGGAACGGTGTGTGAGGTAGGGCGGCGGGGGTAGCGTGGCGCGTCAAGCAGGAGCAGGGCATCAGCGTTGGGGTGACCGAGCAACATGTGAGGTAGCGGAGCGTTGAGCGGGATGTGTAATTGATTTTGTACTGCACAAATAGGATAAAACGTGAGATAAAGCACCAACTTTGGTGCTTTAAATATAAAGCACCAAACGAAAAAGTTTAAAGGATCTTTAAAAAATTTTAAAGCATCAACCCGTTTTAAAGAATCTACTGGAGCAATGTGTTAATTTATATTCTTATATTATAAAGCACGAGGTCATTTTAAAGATGCTCTTACCTTCTTCCTACTAATTTTTTATGGTACGATATTTATGGTAACGCGAAAATACGGGTTGGCTTTCGATTTGTATGAACTCATATTTTAGCTGCACATTTCAGCCAAATGGAAAAGGTGTTGACGAGGACCAGTTACAAAGTGTGCAATAAGCCATATATTTCCAAGGCTAAACTCAAAAGTCGTAGTTTGTACGTCTCCACTGAAATTTACTCTTGCTGCGGTGTTCGCAGTTAACGCATCCCACAAATTATGTCACGAGGTACTGAACCTGATGAGTCAAAGGCTGCATTTGCTTAACATAGGAGTACGATTTTGCATCTCCAATTCAATTGAGCGGCCTGTGTTTTGAGCCAAACATGCAAAGCTAACACCACAAAGCATTTTATTTATCGACGGCGCCAGGTTCAGAACGAAAAATACAGACCAAAGCACAACAACAACGTAGCAACAACATGGCGGCGCGCATGCTTCGTCAGGAGGAACACAAGCTAAAAAGCAGGAAACCGAGGAACTGCGTTCTTGATCACCGGTGCACCGGCCATCTGCCGGCTAAAAGCCTCGAGCAGCTTCACTCTTCCGCCACCTGCTCCCTCTCCCTCCTGCCCTTCTTCCCACGCTCACGCTCCTCCTCCCTCCCGTGCCTCTCCTTCCGCGTCCCCGGGAACGACGGGAGTATTATGGACTCGTTCTGCGCGCGCAGCAGCTCCCTCAGGTCCTCCTCGCGGGCGCCGAGTCCCGCGGCGAGCTCCGGCCCGAGCATCGTGCGGAGCACCGAGGTGGCGCCGACCAGGAACTGCGGCCGGCTTCGCCGCGCCGACGTGGTGAAACCGAAGAACGCGAACGGACCGCCCCGCGAAGCCACCTGGCAGAAGGGGAAGTAGCGCGGGATCCAGAACACGTCGCCGGGGCCGACCGTCGCGCTCATCGCCAGCGACCCGTTCGGGAAGACCACCTGGATCACGCCCTCGCCGCCCACCACCACGCCGTACTCCGTCGCCCGAGGGTTCACGTGCGGCGCCAGCATCGATCCCTGCCACAAAAACACACACAGCACGCATCGGAATCTGCAAACAAACACGTTCTTACTAATCGTGTAAAAATGCAGGACAAGCGTTTCATCAGAAGGGACAGTACGGCGGTGAGATTGACGAGGTAGACGCCGATGTCGGAGTGCTTGAGCGGCTCGTAGTCGTGCTTGTCAATGGCAACGGTCCAGCCATAGTCGTTCCGGAAATCCGGGTCGTGGTCGTACAGGTTGTACGGCTCCGGCGCGCTCCCTTTCTTCTTGTCTTTCTTGTTCGCCGGCGAGGCGTCAGCGTCACCCCCTCCGCCGAGCCCGACGAACCTGCTCAGCATCCTCCTCCACGACCACGCCGTCGGCCGCGCATAGTTGCCGCACTCGTCATCGTCTTCCTCTCCCCTGCCGCCCGGCCTCCACGCGCCGGCCTCCCTGCACCGCGCTCCCCTGTCCCGCGTGTCGTGCGCGTCTCTCTGCCCACGCTCCTTCTCCTCCTCGCCGGCGTCCCCCGGTTCCGTTTCGTAGTACACGAAGGGCCCGTGGGTCTGCGCCAGCAAGGTTCTTGCCACTTCGTCGTAAGAGGTCTAACATGCACAGGAACGGAAGCAGACCAGCATGCATCAGTTGGAGATTGCATTTGCATGCAGTACGTGTTGTGAATTGATGAAGATCTAACAGCTCACATTGAAGGCAACGGCGATTGTCTTACGCTCAAAACCGGCAAGCACCGACGTCGGGCGTCCTGCGCCGCCGAGGAAGAAGGCCTGCATTGCACTCAACAGTTCGTTCGTTCATCAGTAAGGGATGAAAAGATAAATCTTTTGTTATATATATAAGTGCCAAACAAGAACATGGTAAATGCAGAGCTGACGGACCCGATAGGAATGGCCAAAGCCGAGGCCATCGGAGGCCTGGAAGCTGCAGATGATGCTCAGCCTTTGGCCTTTGCCGGTGTTGACCATGTAGAAGGTGGAGCCGGCGTCGATGTGGAGGACGTCGCCCATCTTCAGCTTGTTCTCCACCAGCTCGTCCTTGTAAATCCGCGCAACCTTCACTTCCCCTGCATATAGATCAATACAATCCATCGGTGAACGCGTCAAGTAATCAACGCGTCGCACAGGTAGTACGTACCTAGGCGCACGAAGAGGGTGAGCCTGGAGTCGAGGTACTGCGGCACGAGCAGCGTCTTGGGCTCCATTTCAATGAAGCCGATGTGCATGAGCCCCTCGCGGAACGACCCCGGCGGCCACGGCTGGCCGTGCACTATGTCCACCTTCCCGGCCTCCGAGTCCACCACCTTCTCCAGCCGGTCCAGCACGAACAAGCCCCTGCCGCCCTTGCCTTCCCCCTCGGGACGCCACTCCCCTTCCCCCTCTTCCCACCACGCCCTCTTCTCGCCGTGCCGCGCCGCCGCCAAGGGCGAGCACCGCGACAGGAGGAGGAGGAGCGCCAGCAGCGGCGGCGCCATCGCCGCGATCACCCGCCCACGATCCATCGTCGTCTCGTTTCTCCGCTCCTAGCTTGCCTTCTGCAGCTGTTCCCTGCGCTTAGCTTCTGTCGGCGGGAAGCCGATGGATATAACGGCGAGCCGACGACGGGTGGAACGGGGGGCGTGGCGCGTGTCGTCGTGCATGGCGCACCTCATGTGTTCCACGTAGCGCTCCTGGCTGACGAGGCGGTTTGGTTGGTGCGGCACGAGCTCCGCGCGCAGGAAAAAGGATTTCTGGCGCTGCTTCCCAACCGTGTAGTAAAAGCCTCGAGATCGTTTTCGTGGGGGTTGTACAGGACACGTCGCACCATTTTTGAGTTATCTGTTCAAATTTAACTAGCAATCCTGTCCGACCGTCAATAATAAACATTCCAAGGAAATATTTGATAATTTAAAATAAAAATAAGTCTATAGTACCTCTAGCCTTGAAAAACATTTGAAAATCGATTGGTTTTTATGTTTTTTATTGAAATCGAGTCCGACCGTTTTATTAGCGGTTGATTTTAGCTAAAAAGCGAACCTGAACGCTATAACAAAATAATAAATCAGTTGGTTTTATTGGTAAGCCAATCGATTTTTAACCATTTTGAAAACCACTGCAATACCCATTTTTTAAACCCTACGTACCTCTTTTATTTCAAAATAAGTTATTTTATACTTCTAGACATCAATATTTAACTATTTATTTTATTTAAAAAATATAAAAAGTTAAATATTTTATATTAGAAAACTTTGAGTATGACTTTTTTTTAACATATTTACATGATTTTTTGATAAGATGAATGAACAAATGTTAATTTTTGAAAGTAAAAAAACTTTTATTCTAGAAAAGAGGAGTACTACGTATCAGGAATTAGTATATCAACGACAGTAGGCTTGTTCGAATGAGCTAACAGCCATAGCCATCGAACATGGTTTTACTGTAATGCTAACACGGGGTTGCCGTAGCGGTTGCGGTTTTTAGCTCATCCAGATTTTTGATTGGAGTGAAATCCTTTAAGCCTCCTTTGAGATTTTGAGATGTGAGATTTTTTTTATTTTTTGCATCTTTTTTGTGAAATTGAACTGATTTTTGTAAAATTTTTATGTTTCAAAGGAGGTATTACTTTTATAATCATTAAAATTACATTGGCCGACATAGAAATTAACCAGCACGGATGATTTACATGTAAATCATCGTAACTGAGTCACAGATAGAGGGTCTGATTCTTTCCCGCCATGTCTAAAAGAGTAACCATCAATTAGCCATATTTTTAGGTTGCGACATTGTCGGTGTCTAGAAATGACAATGGGTCAGATTCGAGTCATCTTTTTGTAAAAACCCTCCTGATTTAAAAAAAATGTGCGAGTGCAATTTCAGACTCAAACCCGCACCTGAACCCTTCAAATTTCGTGCGGATGTCAAATCCCAGTTGAGTTTGCATTTTCTATCATAGTTACACAAAAAGCTGTCAGATTTCAGATAGTTATCAAGTTCTCTATTGTTATAAGGATGATAACAGATGATAACGAATTAGGTTTGGGTCGAATGAAGCAAAAATTCATCTAACAAAGATGAATAACAAGTTCGGTTTAGGTCGGATAAAGCAAAAATTTATCAGACAAAATGAATTCGGGTTAGGTTTAGATCGAGTGAATAAAAAACGCCGCATAATAGAGAAGAGTACGTATATAATTTCAGACTCGAGAAAGTATTCAGATGCCCGACAGATCATCTGTGAGTGAAAAAAAAATCAATTCGCACCTATTTTATTTTAGATGGAATGCGAATGTCATGGTAAATAAATAGACCTCACCAACACCCGTCGAGTTGCAAAACCTGAAAAATACCCGAAACCCGAATTGGAATTGCCATTCCTACCGGCGTCCGAATGGTGCAACCTGTCTGTCACTGTGGGCGTCACATGGCCGTCTCGACACGGCCCTATCGCCTCTTAAACAAACCAAACCCGAAAGCTACACGAGACACGAAACACAGCCGCCGCAGCAGCGGTCCGTGCCCCTCTATCCACCCACCCACCGCCACTCTTGCCTGTGCAGCCTCCGTCACCACCAACAACGCTCTCTCTCGCGCGCGCGGGCGCCGGGACAACCGGACCCACAGAGAGAGACCGCGCGGGCGGGCCGGCCGCCGCCCAATGCAGC
>BCLH01000026.1:341488-445353 GCA_001602315.1 Zoysia pacifica
CTGAGGTCGCCTTCCGCATGCCGGACGACCTGGACGGGCCCGACGGCGACGGGCTCGACAAGATCGGCTCCGAGGACGACCTCTTCTCCACCTTCATGGACATCGAGAAGATCTCCTCCGTCGGCCCCGACTGCGACCGCGCCGCCGAGAGCTCGTCGCCGCCTCGCCCCAAGCACCGCCACAGCAGCTCCGTCGACGGCTCCGGGCTCTTCTTCTCCCCCGGCAGCGGCGCTGGCTCCGCAGCGTCGCTGGCCGAGGTCCTCGAGGCTAAGAAGGCCATGAGCCCTGAGCAGCTCGCCGAGCTCGCAGCCATCGACCCCAAGCGTGCCAAGAGGTGCCGCCTCCTTGATCTCTCTCTTATCCTAACCGATCTACCTACTACGATCATGCTTGGCATTGTGAGTGAGGCCTCGGCTCAGTTGCCGAGTGATTCGACTTTTGTTTTACCCGAGGTGGCGACGATCTAGCAGAGGCAGCAACGAAGGGCAATTGCGTGCATGCTTTCTCATGGAAGAAAAGAGATTCGCATTTGCACCTTGTTTGTTTCTATGCGCACTGTGGATAGATGGCATTGAGTGGTTGGTTGGGTGGTTGAGACTCGGGAATTAAGGCGGTGGCGATTCTTTAGCGCTAGGTTGGTGAGATTATGGATAAGTGTTTGTTTCTCTGAGAGTGACCCACGCTTTTTGTCCCGTCTTTTGCTGTGTGTTTGGAGGGAATGGGGGCTGATGATGATTGGGAAAAAGGTGGTGGGCTCAAGGTTACATCTTCAGCCTGTAGTTTGAGGATTTGCTGCAGAAGTGCCAACATGTAACCTGGATGGTTTTGAGGATTACAGTGCTTCGTTACCACACTTATGGAGGTGTCACAGGCGAATGTTAGTCCGTACTTAGACGAAATAAAAGTAAATTTAAGCTCATTGGAGTTGGGGAGGGGGGGGGTGTTGCTGCCAAATTCTCAGAACTAATTGGCTACATTGATAATCAAGTCATAGACAAGGGCCATGAAAAGTTATCTAACCAAATCAGATAAAGGGGCCAATACTTACCTTTGACACCTACTTCTATATCCGAAAACTCTAAATCATTCTTGTTAGTTATTGGTAGCTTTTTGGGCCATCACATCATTAGATATTCTTGATACAAAGTTGTTTCATTAATCCTATGTCCAAAACTAGAGCTTTAGTGTTTTCAGACAATGAAAAAAAACACTAGTAACATATAATAAACTGTAATTTTTAACACACTTTGAAAACTTTGGATGTCCCCATCTTGGTATCATCCATCTACATCTACAGTCCTTGTGCTCTTGAATTACTCCGTGTCATCACCACTGCTTTTTCTTTAGAGTTCTCTAATTGCTTTACTTGTGTCAATTGCTCGAGTTATTTTTTTTATGATTCTGATATGTTATATCTTCGAATTTATAGCAGAACAGAGAGTGCAATCCTTAAAACAGCCATTTTCTTTGTAGCATTATGTGAGCTTTACATTAACATTTTTATCCTCTTTATGTAGAATTCTAGCTAACAGGCAATCAGCAGCCAGGTCGAAGGAGAGAAAGGCTCGTTATATAACAGAACTTGAGCGGAAAGTTCAAACACTTCAGACTGAAGCCACTACTCTCTCAGCACAGCTCACGCTATTTCAGGTGCGTTTCCATCTGTCTTTTGTTTCATGGATATCAGGTCGAGTTCAGGTTTTCTGTTATTTGAAAGTGCACTTTTTTAGGAGAAGAAAATGATCTTTCTCCTCTTCAATCATTTTTTACCAAAGATGAATCTATCCCTTAACTGTTAGCGATGGACACCAACCAAAGTCCATCTTATTTGCATGTTGCATTTTGCTTACTATTTTTTTGTGTCTCTCTGACAACTTGTGTAGCTATATGGAAGAACTAGGACTGTTGCACATGCTGTGATAAATCAAAACATCCTTTGGATTAAATATCAATTGTAGCCTATGAACAATTTGAATACTGAATGATGATGATCTGTATGTGAGTTTAAAATTGCGCTTATTATTAGCTTTGACTGCCAGCCTTGTCATGGTTATATCTTATTCTGTTGAATATTGAAGTATTATATAGTTTATTGGTTTGCTATGCTGTTGTATTAAATTTCTGGATGTTCTTTTACACATTGCCTTTGACATTTGCAGAGAGACACAACTGGACTTTCCACAGAAAATGCAGAGCTCAAGATAAGGTTACAGGCCATGGAGCAACAGGCTCAACTTCGTGATGGTAAGGCATTTTGTGAGTTGTGACTATAATTCTTTTGTTCTGCCGCGTTCAATGCATTTTTCCTGTAACATGAACTTGATGCATCCGATGCGTATAGTTTCTCTCCTCTTCTCTAAATGTGGTCATGCCTGGTGCCTCTCAAAACCTATTGTGACTTATGACTTGGAATATAATGCTAATTTTATTGTACATTGCACCAGTAGAAAACAAAGTGATGACTGGAGATTGATATATTTTGCAGCTCTGAATGATGCACTGAAGCAGGAGCTGGAGAGACTAAAGCTTGCAACTGGTGAGGTGACAAATTCGGATGACACATACAACATGAGATTTCAACATGTCCCATACAACTCTTCCTTCTTCCCGTTTTCCCAGCAAAACACAGCGCAGCATCAGGGTAGTGTGCAGTTGCCTCCTGCATTCCACCCACCACATAATGTGCCAAACCACCACATGATATCCCACCCAAACACACTCCAAGACATAATGCAGCAGGATTCAATCGGACGTTTTCAGGGTTTGGACATTGGAAAGGGACCTCCAATTGTGAAGTCAGAGAGCAGCTCGATCTCTGCCAGTGAAAGCAGCAGCAACTTCTAACGGGATATTCCCATCAACCCTGCATTTTAATTATTTTTCATTGTTCATAGTCTGACATCCTTGGTGCTTCCAAGTCTGTGAGGTTATTTTTTATTCAATTTGTTCGATTTAGTTGGAAATGTTTTTAATCACACTGACTGATCTATCCCTTTGTAGACATGATCATGGACTCGTTGAATCGGTTTTAGGTTCATTTTCCGTGTGTTTGAATTGGGATGCTCTAATAGTGTTGTTGTATTTAGCAATGTGGACCTCTTCATGGATCCTCTATTGTAACACATGTATTTTCTGCAATTTGTTTAGCACTGCACTCTAAATTTTGTGCCATCAAGCTAGTTTGATCATATATAATCTGATTGTGTGAAAAGAAATGGTGTTGCTGTAACCAATTTCAATCATCTATTTCATGATGAAAAAGTGAATTTCCTCGCAAAGGAAATACAAATTTATGACATACATTAATATTAGTAAAGCTCTCTTTTCTCGTATAGGAAAAATACCCTTATAATATGCTTGATAATAAATATATGAACAACATTTTGAAACGGTGACCTTGGAAGGGAAAAGTTGCTTCAAGTCATTTCTCACACGTGATTGTACTGGGGCACTGAATTGGATTTTATTCTCCTATAAGGCACTATGATACAATGGCAATTTTTTTTTTTAAATACGTTGTGCGCGTGCTTACAACAAATTTTATTTTGTTTCAAATAAGCTATGTGCGACTGGTGATTGGTTTGGGTTCATTCATCTATGCTCTTGGATGCTTCAAGTCCTAACTGTGCAAGATGTGCACAAAACAGTCCTATTTGGATATCATGTTTTCAAAACTACGGTTTTATGGAGTAATAACAACAGCAATGCAATACCACGATTTAGGCCTCCTTTTAAACACATAAATTTTACAAAAATCAGTTCAATTTTACAAAAAAAAACGTAAAAAATGGAAAAAATTTCCGTGTTCCAAAGGAAGCCTTAGAAATAAAAGAGGCCTAAAGCAAAGTTTCTAAAAGTCCAAAATGACTACATATTTAGTAATAACTAGTCCAATGCCCGTGCTCTGCCACGACGCAAAACAACTTGACGCAATACCCATTTTGTTCAGTGTAGATAGTTTAAACAAAACATGTATTATGTCAAGTTGTCTTGTGTCATAATCTATAATAATATTACATATGTCAGCAAAACAAACTGGCTCCTCGCTTATTGTTCACCCTAGAATGCATGACATATTCAAATGGTACTTTGTAATTTTTCTTAAAGAGAATATCCTACTTAGAGTGCCAAGAAGCAAGTTACTTTCTAACTATAAGCATTATCCAGGTTCTAACTTCCAAAACAAGTTACTTTAAGGAAAAAGAAGAATAATACCGAAATAATTTTCTCCACATAATACACACTACCTCATGTGATGTTGCATTAAGATTGACAACCAGAGCCCACTTGGATTCATGGAGGAAACACTTTAATTGTGTTACAAGACCGCTGGTGGAGACAGTAACATTGCGTGGACTAAAATGAAGGCCTTGCTTATCAACCATTATACATGACTGTACAGTTTCAAAAAACCATTATACATGAAGCTTTCAGTAAACTGTCAATATCGTGCTGTGGTGCATCCATGCTCTGAAAAGAAAAATACTGATTAATGCAGGATTGTGCGAAAAGGTAACAACACCGAATCAACAAAATCAAATTAACTTGAAATCAGTTGGCTAACTGCGGCAGGTAAAAATATAAAAGATGTCATATTAGTACTCGTTCCCAAATGAGCTGAACATGGCATTGCTCTCACCGGATTTTAATAATACACACTTAGAAATCAACATCAAGAAGCCAAGAATCCTAGTAGTTACATTACATTCATGATGGATTTTTTTTTTTTTTGCAGTTACATTATAGATTAATATTTTTAGATCAAAGTACATGCTAAACAATAAGCATACCCCAGCCATTTCCGATTACACCCATCACCCCTAGCATCCTATCCATCCAAAATCTGTAAGGAACTCCTGAGTCTACACACCACCATTATTATTCACTCAGGTTTCACTTTAGTACTAAGAAAACAGCCAGCTACATCTGTAAAAGCAGCAAAGGAGCTAACCATACGTACCTTGGTGCTTCGATCAACTGGAAGCTAGGGCACTGACCAGTGATGCAGAAACGAAGGGCTACTGAAAAAAAAATTGTCATGGGCTGATGAGTGACCATGTTATATATCTCGGCGACTACACAATATTAATACGAATCTTCAACATTAGAAAGATTCTTGGCCATCACATAATTCACAGAGGATAATTACCAACAGGCAACAGCACCAAGTTCCTTTACGAATATCAAGCATGAAGTCAAAATATCAGGGTCAAACACCAAAACCGACTTATAGTACTAATTGGTAAAGCCATTTTTTACCGCACCATGACTGTACCACAGTGAGAATTAAATAATCTCACACACCTCATCGGAGGCCACTTGGGTTGCGCCAGAGGCCATGGGCGGCGGCTAGAGCAGATCGAGGCCGGTGGCATCCGGAACGATGTTGGGGCCAGGAGACGGTGTGAGTTGTGACCAAGTGGAGGTGGTGCTGCCGGGTGAATATGGACGGTGAACCTTGGGCGGCAGCGGTGGGAGTCAGCCGACGGACAGGCGGGGAGCTATAGGCCTGTCCGGAGGAGCAGATCCGGCGCCGGCGCATGGAGGCGCAGAACCAGCCAGATGCGGAGGCGCCGCCACCAAAGGCTCCTGGAAGCGGTGATCGTGGCTGGGGAACGCGCCATGGAGGGGAACAACCTGAATGACTGCTACCGAGTACCGAGCCGCGCACGCTGGCCGCCCGAAGCTGCGAGGTGTAGCGAGGGAGACGTCTCTAGGGGAGAGGGAGGGAGCGCAGGCGGTGCGAGGCTGGGAGGAGGGCGGACCCACCTGTCGGCACGCGCGCCCGAGCGACGGACGACGACCGGCCTCCACCAACTGCGTCTTTTAAGTGTAAAAGTAAAGATAATAATATAGTTTTCAAAACAGTAAGAGTTGTTACATCTAAACACAATATTTTTCTGACAGATTTGCGGAACCGTAAAATTCTTTCTAAATCCTTTTAGAAAACAACTTATGTACTTTATCTATTCACAAATATTGTTGTTTTAGGGTCTGAACACACTCACGTAGAGATTTAAAAAATGCGAAAAAATAGAGAGTGCACTAAAAATGATAAAAGTAAAAAAGATGAGAAAGAGTATTTATTAAAAAGTGAAAATAATATTTTTAATAAAGTTTAAATATTAAATGATACTTTTTTTTTGGACGGAGTGAGTATTATAGTATTATGTACTCAAAGTTTTATATGTACGGGATACGTTGATTGTTTCATGGTAGCATACGTAGGGTCGTCTGATATACTTCAAAATCGTTTGGAAATCTAAATGACATGGATCTTGACGCGGGCACTTCCCCTTCATCTTCTTCCACACTCTTCTGATCGTTAGGTTACACTTCACTTGCTAATACGGGAACTACGCTCTACGTAGAAGCCCAACGCGCTGCCGCTCCTCGGGACGGTGAAGAACAAGCTGCCGGCTGATCCACCCTCGGCGGTCCACGCCATCTGTTCGGCCGTGCTCCTCACCGGCTGCGCTGCTACTGCCTCCGTCGCCGAGATCCCCTGCTCGTCCGAGGTAACTAGCTAGACCCCGAACGCTGCCGAGCGCCCCATGTCAATTCAGACTGTTCGTGCACGTGTGCCTGGACGTGCATGCATGCACGCCGCTCTCCAACGGTCTAACCCGTGGGGAGCGATGACGACGGACTCATCGACATCGACGTCGGCGCCCTCCGCCACTTCACCTCCTACGGGGCTGGGCGGGGCTACCTCTCCCACCAATACCATGGCTTCGAGGCCGTGCGCCGGGGAGCAGCTGCAGCTAGCCATCTCCGGCGGGTGTCTGGCCTAGCTATGGCACTGCTAACTCCTTTGCTGCATTCTGTCGATGATGACCATTTTTTTTTTTTTTGATTCTAGGGAATGACCAATGGCATGTATGGCCAAGATTCTTGTAACACTTCAATGTTTTGAATAAAGAAGCGAGTTTGTTCGAATTCAAAATTTTAGAACCGAGCTCTAAAACGATTCAAACAAATTCTCAAATTCAATGAGAATTCAAATTTTAAATGCGAGTTCAAAAATTTTCAAATAAATGTTATGAAATAAAATTCTATTATGAAAGGTATTGCAAAGACTTGAATTTTAGAAATTTATAAAATCTTATTTAAAGTTTAAGAGGGCCAAATAAATTATTTCTCTCAAACGATTTCCTTGTCTTGTAAAATTTGTAGAATAAAATGCATTTCGATTTTGAACTTGGGCCCAAAATAAAAGTTGTTTCTTATAAAAATTTTTATCACCCTGCAAAGTTCCAAAATTTTTAGAGCTCGAAAAATATGAATTTCGAAACAAAACAGCAAGCCGCGCAGAAATTTAGAAAAATGAGAAAAAATGGAAAAAGGAGCGGGGCCTGCCTGTCAGGGGCACTGTGCGGCCTCCTCCTACCTCCTCTTGCCAGCACAGCCGGACAGCTGCCCCGCTTTCGCCGCATCGCCTCTGCATGGGCGCCACGCCACGGTGAACGCATCCGGCTCTGAGCCTCGCGGGGACACGACATCCATCCCGAGTCCATTTCACCATCGCCTCTCTCTCATTCTCTCTCTCGCACCAAGCTCGGTCGCGCGACCTCGCCGACGTGGACCGCCCCAACCAAGCATTCTTCGGCCTTTCAAGCTTGCGAGCAACCGAGCCAACTCCCTCGCGCACCCTTCCCTACCCCAACTCGCCTCCTCCCCCACCAAGTCCGACGGAATTCAAGTTTTCCCCAAAATTTCAGAATCTCGAACCCGCCGGCCTTCTTCTTCGAATCCGACAAACTCTGGTGGTCGATCTCCTCGATTCCTTTCCAATTTTGGTACTACTCACTAGGGCACACCATCTAACGTTGTTTTCGGCCGAATCCGGAGCTATGTCGCAGGGATTTAAAGGTTGAACTCTGGCCATCATCGGGACCAGACCCACCCCACCGTCAAGCCCCCTCTTCCAGGCCCCGCGACGACATCTTCTTCCATGCCAGTCTTCTCCGCACTCCGGTGAAGCTGTAGGAGCAAACAGTTCGAAGTTTCGTTGACCGTAGAGCCGCTACGACCCCGTCGGACATCTTCTCAGACCGCCCCTCGATTCTGGTGAGGCCCTCACATTGTCGACCTCCTCAGTGAACTCACCACCTCGTGTTGATCCTTTTGGCGTCAGATTTCGGGAGTTTTACCGCGGCCAAGCCATTCTCCGACGAGTGCCGCCGTCGGCCGGCCACCACGGCCATGGCCGGCGCACCCTACACCTGGGGCCGAGCTCCCCCTCGGTCGGGATCCCGTGTGGCCACACACGGATCCGGTTCGGCTCACCCTAAGGGCCGTGTGTGGCTTGCCTCAGTTGGGCCAGAGCTCTCGCGGCCCAAATGGGATGGTTAGGCCTAACAGGTTGGAGTTTTCTTTATTTTTGCGAAATAATTTATTTAATTGCTAGAAAATACTTTCAAGTTGTAAAATTCGTAGAAAATTCATTCTAACTCAGAAAATTACAAAATAAATTTTATTAGGATCCTCTCAACTAAAAAACTATCCTGAAGCTAACAAAATTTCATTTTATGCATTAAAATAATTTATTTAATTCAGATCACACAAAAATTCATTAATGCATTATCATTATTCTTTGACATGATAAATTCTTAGAAAAATTTACTTTCCTGTATATTTTTAACTAAACTTGATTATTATGCAAATTTCATGTTTTATTTTCATTAAAATAATTTTATAAATGTTTTATTATTTTGAAAAGGTATTTAATTTTTTATAAATTCATTTGATTTCAATAAATTCTAAAAATTTGTCAGAAATTTTTTTATAACCTCTCTGATGTTATGGAAAAAATTAAATTATACTTTAAGTTTTAGAAAATCATTTTAAATGAATTTTGTAACCATATCTTCTAGTGTTCTTTTAAAAATAAGAAACTATTATCGCATGTGATTTGAATTCAAGTTTAAAATCGGCATAACTTTTTATTTCGCATATCATTCATGTTAGAAGCTGAGCTAATTGAGGAGTTCGACGATGTTTCATTCGTCGAGCACTACCACAAAATCGATTTTTTCCTGTAGGTGATCTATTTTCGTGAGAGGCGTAAAAAACCTCCATGAAATTTACATTTTTTAGTGAGACTTGTATAAAACCGTCATGAAAATTAAATTTTGTGAGTGTTAATTTCCACCGCCACGAAAATTATATATAGTGAGGGTAACTTAAAACCTCCACGAAAATTATATATCTCGTGGGGGAACTCAGCTCCCAGGAAAATGTTTTCCACCTCCCCGCTTGCTTTAACACGCCACAGTTGATTTAGCCACCAAAAATTTCATGTCCCGCGCACTGGGTTCGAACAGCACAACACGTTTTTTTTTTTCCTTTCCCATCGGTCATTGCAACCCGCGCCACTTATTACTGAATCTCTTCTCCAACGCTGCCTGCTCATTCCCCATCTCCTGCTCACTCCCAGCTCGCCCCCCTGCATGCCCCCATCACCCCAAGCTCTAGAGCTCCAGCGTGCTGGGCTGGCAGCCTGCGTCGCGGCTTCTTGCAGGGGCGAGCCGGCACGGACCAAGCTGTTGTTGAGTCAGCATCGGATGGAGCGCCGCAGAGCAGGTGGAGGCGGAGGCACGGCGACATAGATGGATCCGTGGGTGAGGGCGAGGAGGTCGTCGCGGTTGCGGTCGCCGTCAAGAAGCTCGCCACCGCTGTCCAAGCTCGGCCAAAGAGGTTGACCATCCTTTACGTCCTTTCCGATCTACTAATGCGAATCTGCTTGCAGCACCGGCCTTCTCTGCCTAATTTAGGCACACTCGTCTGACTTATCCCTTTGACATGCGTGCTGCCACCTGCAATGTGATCTCTTGGTGTTTGTAGGAAGGAATTTTGTACTCAGCTGGTGATGGGAGGACAACCACATCTGTTCTTGCTGGGGATCATAAAACTGGGTATGTTATTGCTGCTATATAATCTGGGAATCATGATTTTGTTTGGACCATGATTGCTGAAGCTATTGGGGGAAAAAACTTCTTGCTGAAATCAATTTTTTTTGTCCTAGCTGCGCTAATTCTTTATTTTCTCCACATCTGTAGATCGATTGCAAAGAAGATGGTGGCAATCAAGTTATGGGGGAGTAACATGGAGATGGCACCTGGTCATTTAGTCTTCTTTTGGTTGAAAGCAAAGCCATGCCAGATTACTTTTGTAACAATTGGATGCTGATGTTTTTGGTAGTGATTTATACTACTAGCTTGTATGCATTTGTGCTAAACCTTCTAATAGTGCTCTACGCTTAGGAGTTGTAATTGATATAATTTGCTCCTTTGAAACACTATTGTGCGCTGATATCATAGTTGAGACTTAACAGAGAAGTATCTGTGGATCAGATGAATTAGTTTCTATATGTGAATTTGTGGATAATTTACATATACTGCCGGTGATTCACTTTTTGCAAAATAGTAATTATGGGCACGAAACAAATCTCAGTCTGTGTATCCCACAGAAAACATTCCTGTTAATCTAGAGAAGTATTTTCGTGTGTGATCAAACAATTTTCCCGGCGGCTACCAGCACTCATGAAAAAAGGTTTTCGTGACGGCTTCAAACTCATGAAAACTACAATTTCCTGGTGGTTTCACACCCCCACGAAATAATTTCCTGACGTGTTTTTGTGACGCAAGGCTGCCACAAAAAACCTTCCATTAATCTGGCGACCCTAGTTATTGAGAGTCACCGTCACAGACTCCCGCCATGGAAAATATTCGTGAGAGCTATCTGTCACGAAAATGTAATTTCCCTGACATCAAAATTGTGTGTGCCTTTGCGTGACGGTTGGCTGACAGGAAACAATTTCGTAGCGGTTTTACCTATTTTCGTGAGGGTTTTAGGCACACAGGAAAATTAACCCTATTTTTAATATTTTTAGTTTATCACTGTGTATAGTTAGTACTGTAATGTATATTAAATTTTAAAAGTTGATTGTAACCATATACTGTATGATAGATATTTCATTACCTATATGTTAAATGTCTTTAGTATAGTCAACCAGCATACAGTTACGCTTTAAGTTGTAGTTAAAGGTAGAAGTCGAGTGAATGAGAGCATCACTCATGAAATATAGGTTATCACCTCCGTTTTGGAATTTTAGTATGAAACAATGAGATTGGTTATGAAATCATATGAAATAATGAATTAGAGATCAAACAGTAAAGTAGGTTGTAACACAGTATATTTACATTGCGAAAGAACGGTCAATGTGTGATAGCTATGTCTGTGTCGGTTAAAGACTATACTGTTGTCAGCTCTGTTGAGCAAGTTTGAACAGTACTGATTACATATCGAGAAAAAAAACCCAGCAAACCGATGTAACTTGAATACAGCATTGTGCGGACGTGACGCTACCCTTGGTTTCGAAGGCGCTAAGGGGAGAGATAGCAAAAGAGGCAGTACCTCACGAATCACGTCCGGACGTGGCGTGTAGGCTCTTTTGCCCAAGTTGGTAGCAACGGACCGACAATAAGATAGTCTTGTGAAAAGTTGCCACATGCGACTTTTAGAAAGCGCGTATCTCAGAAGCTACATGTGTCGCATATTCAAGTTTATCTAGCTGGATGTGTCGCATATTCAAGTTTATTCAGCTAGATGTAAATCGATTATAATCGCTGCCCCTCACAGTAATTAGTACTGTTTGTCTCACTGTGTCACATCATAGTAAAAAGTGGATTAAGAAATGAATGAGGTTATTAATATGATTTGTCTAGTATATTTATTGTAAATTGTTTGTTTGACAACCATGTTTGATGTAGATTATTGTAACGACTAGGTTTTTTTACCTTTCGATAAGTCCCGATCTTTCGTGGCCTTGCCAATCTCAGAAGGTTGACAAATACGACATCACAAGCAATCAATCAAGAAACTATAACAGAAATATTAAAAAAAACAAAAATAAAAAATAGCAAGTCAAAATAAATTATTAGAATAAAATCCTCTAAATAGGTCTATCGACATGTAGCTCGAAAACATCTCAGAACAGATAGATCACTATCGAGAATCCAACAAGTACAGCAACAAAAGCATTAACATGATAGCGGTAGCGAACCTTCTCCACACAGGCTAGCTTGAGCTCAAGAGCGGACTTCACGGTTCGTCGGAGACGTAGTCAAAATCAAAGCTAAGAGTATTATCTGAAAACAACAAATTAAAAAGCCGTGAGTACGAATACTCAATAAACCGCGTATTACCTATCAATAATGTATGCATGCAAATGGTTTTAAGTGTTAAATAAAAGTTTAAAACATTTTGTTTTATTTTAAAGATGCAAAAAAGCTTTATTTTAAAACTATCAAATTTTATTATCTTGTTCCACAGAGATTTCTGTTATCTCGAACGGGGGTTTATTTTAAATGCTGGTGTAATCTCCACTCGGTCACAGCTCAAAGGTGTGAGTCTAAAATATTTTAAAATAAAAGAGGAGGAAGAAAAAAAACTACTCAACAAAAAGCACAACTCAAGAAGGTGTCCTTCTAAAAAGACGTGATAATACACATTGACTATAACTCTGCAGAAATTATGCACTTGAACCCATAAAAAGTGTCATCGAAAACTACTATGTAGCTCCGACGAACACACAAGACCCGTTCACAAGTTTTAACTGACGCTATCCATCTTTAGGATAGGGATCTCAAGTAACTACGCAATCGAGTCCTAGAGCTGTGAAGAACCTATTACGGTGAGGTATCTCGATCTCATGTGAGAAATTATAACTTTACACCGTACTAACATAACACCGCCAACTGACAGGTAAACAATCAGTTTCGGTAAGTTTCACGATCAAGCCACTGCTCATACAAAATAACGTGGTGTGCATTGTTGTCAACTGAACGTACAAAGCTCGAAGGACTCAGTCCTTAATTGTCGGGGCAGTCACTCTCAACGCTAACAACTACAAGCCTCATAAAAAGATCCCAGACTGAATCTTTCCGTTGTACTCGCAATAGATGGGACTTTTCAAAAGTCCCCCAGCCTTTTATACTTCATCTTGCCCCCGCTAAATAGTTATGTATAGTTATTTGCAAAACTCACATTTGAATCACAATTTAAAAGTATTTACTATAAATTTTATTTTTATAGTGATATATGTGAGATAAAAATAAATATTGACTAAGCATGGTTAAGCATAAAAATAAAATAATTATTCTAAAGCAATCATAAGGCTTATATTTGTAGTACAATAAATAGACACGGCTTAAAAATGTTGCTAACATATTTTAAAACGGTTGGCATGTAAATTAAAGTTGCAAACAAAATATACAGTTTAAAATACTGGGTAAAAAGTAATCAAGAACGCGGGTTGCCTGACAGCTCGGAATCGTAGTTGAGATTCGAATCGTCGAACTGAGTGGACTCGCGAAACTCCTTCTCTGAAACACTAAGCTAAACACAGCACGAACAGAGATCAGACACTAGATACGCAACAATTAAATCTAGTAATTAAATCTAACTTAAAATTACTAAGCTAAACCTGCATAAAACGTTCCTCAAAAAATTTCTGCATGACAGACTCGACGAGACGGATTTAATGAAACAGCTAGAGAAACTTTTAGAGACCAAACAGAGCTTACCAAAAATCCTTAAAGATTAACCATATAAAAACAATACCAAAAACACTAATCCTACACTAATCTCGCGGCCACGACATACCGATCAAACAAATCTAGAAACCACGCTGCTTCTAGAGAACCTACTGTACCCACAACCAGCGCACAAATTCCCAGCTCGACACAGACACGAGGCTACTGATGTGCTCTCAACTGAAATCAAAAGGAAAGGGGGTGCCGCACAGCTCACCAGGGCTTGGACTGAAGAGATCAAACCACCGACGAAATCAGGGCACTGCTGGATCGAATCGACATGGCCACCAGAGGCGGGCGGACGAAGAACCGACCAGCTCTGCAATCGAAACCAGAATCAGAACAACGTTGAACCGATTGGGATGCAAGCGGCCGAGACAGGCAGTAGATGTCGGTACCGGACACAGCCGATGCAGAGCGGAGACGCGCGGACTGGATCGGAGCAGGATCGATTTAACACGGCAGGATCGATCGACGGAGCGGCGGAGCCACGCGAGAGAGCGGATCGAGGCGATTCGATTGACGGGTGAAGGCGGTGCGCGGACAGAGTACCTGCAACTTAGGAAGAGGAGAAAGGAAAAGAGGATTTGTGAGATGTGATAAGATTAAAGGGATATTTATATTAGAGAGAGATTGGAACGGGAGGGTGAGAGAGGATAAAATTGAGTAAATAATTAGAAAAATTATTTAGGATTCGAAAATTAATTTAAAAATTTTGGAAAATAATTTTAGCCTCAACGAAAAATTACGCGGACTAAATTATTTCGATACCAGAAAAATTTAGAAAAGAAAATTTTTAATTAGATAGGACGAAATTCGAGATAGATGATATTTGCATGAAACGAAAATTAGGGATAATTCGCCACTTTATTACTTTGAAAATTCTAGGGTGTTACAATTATAGGGCAAATTAAATTTATATTCTTGGCACAACTTAATTCACTGCTAAAATTTGAAAGTAAAAATTCACTATCAGTGCTGTTTTTTGCCGACTAGCTATTCCTGTGAGTCAGCTTTATTATATTATTTAGAGTCGGCGGTAGTTGGTGTGCTGCTAAAAGGTGTATCGTATGTGTTTGATGCATTTTTTGCTTAGACTTCAAGATTTTTTAGAAGTTTATTTTAGGTTGTCGCTTTCGCACCTGTAAAATCTTTGTTTTATAAATTTAATTAACAGTTTGTTTTATATTTTAACGTGCTTAGTTGTACTGTTGATACTCGCTTCATCGAGTGACACCCGATAAGATTTTAGAGGTCGATGGATCATCTCTTTGTAGGGCGGTTTGTCACAATTCTTCTCCTCCGCATTGGGGGAGGGCAACCACCCTCCGCCCACCCTTTTTTGGCTTTAAACGAGCTAATTTTTTATGTAGAATCCCAAGGTTATTCGGCTGACAGCACTCGTTAGTTAGCGAATCCTTAGTACACCATTAATTAGTGTAACATCCGAAAAACAACATCAATTAGCATGCTAATTATCATTTAGATACCATTATCTTTATTTCTTCCTTTTTTCTTTTTTTTTGTCCTTAATTCACTTTTTTGTGACTAATTTGCCCCTCACTCTACTTTATATCTTTCTACCCCGTTGCCACCAGGAAATCGACGAGTCCCGCAAAACATCGATCCAAGTGAAACATCGATCCCAGGCCTGGCTGGGCGGGTGCGGCCAGTCGGCACGTCCTGGCCCTCGTCACCGAGAAGGTCAGACATGGGCATCGTGGGATATTCAGGTCTCGGATCTTCACATTCTTCAGATTCTGCTCGACCACGCCCTCGTCTGGAGACGCAGAGAGCCGCCATCGCCCTCTCCGGGGTGCCCTTGCTGGCCCGTTGACGAAGGTGGACTCCACTCGGCTCGGAACAGAACGATGGGGCAGGTCTGTTCAATCTAACAAGGCAAAACAGTCAGGGATAATATAAATATTGCCAACAAAAAGAGAAAAACAAAGATAATTGAGATAATGGTACTTAGAAGAAGAAGATTAGACTAATCGATGTTATTTTTTGGATGTTACACTAACTAATGCTATATTAAAGATTCTCTAACTAATGAGTGGTGTTAGCTGAATAATCTCGTAGAATCTTTTATTGTTAGTGAATTTGTATTTAATTTTTTGCGGCGGCAGCGCGAGAGAGCGGCGGCTCCAACGCCGCCGGAGCCGAGCGAGAGGTGGCGCGCGAAGTAGGTCGGCGGCGCGTCAGATGGGCCGGGCCATACGCGAGGGTGTGCCGAGCTAGGCTCTTGGCCGTGCGATCCCATGTATGGCTGCCGCTGACGAGCTGCGCTACCGCCGCCGAAACAAGCTCAAACACGGCCTCGAAAAGGCCCATTGACCGAGACGGACCAAGCATTCGAGATCCACCCAGCACAGGCTACGTTCACCAAAACGGGCCTTGCTAATTTTAGTAGGGGGCCTTCCAAGTTCCAAACGTCCAACCCAAGACCAAAAACGCCACTTGCACTGCTCTAGTCGCAGACCAGAAATGCCTCAATTTCAAAGACGAGAACACCAGAGATGTCTCGTGCGGCCACCAGATTCTTCCTAACTGGCTCGCTACTCCCACTCCCGCTCCCCCTCGCGACCAAGTGGCGGCGCGTCCAGTCAACGAGGACCTTCGCGATGGCGGCCTCGGGCTTCGGCGGCGGCGAGACGTTCCGGCTGTCTGACGCGCCGGATGCCGGCGTGCTGAAGCTGCTGAAGGGCGATATCACCCGGTGGTCCGTCGACGGCGCCACCGACGCCATCGTACGCTCCGTCCCGCCCTTTCGCTTTCCTTTTGCCGTGATTAGAGCGCAGTAGCTGGATGCTAGTATGTTCTTTGCAGAATCGCTCGGCGGGTGTGATGGAGACTTCAGCTTTTTTTTTAAGGATTAATTTGATATATGCCATCACAATTTTGTGAAATTTAAAATATGTCATTTGAGTTCACGTGTAAAGTCTTATCTGTCATTGACACATCAATAGTATATTTTAAAGTTTGTAAAATTGTAATGACATGTATCAAATTCACCTCTTCTTTTTAAATTTAGCGTTATTTAGGGGTGACATGGACCTAGTGGTTAGATCCAGATTCCTTTTTTTTTTTCTTTTATCAGCGTCAGTTGATTCTGTAAATAAGGGATTGCATGATACGTACACCATATTTGGTCGGAGTATATCCTGTTGCGATACTCTCCACTTTCTAACTTTAGCTTGGTGAGGTGAGCAACCTATGGTTGAGAAAACTTGGGATGTCGCTCTGGTTGAATCGACCGATTCCTTTAGAAACTGCTGCCTAGGAATCTGAACCATGTTTTCATGTGCTTATGATGTTACCTGGATGGAGCGGGATGATAACTAAGAGCCTTCAAATATAAACTCTGACTTGATTACTACCATCTAATGGGAGGAAACTGAGCATAATTCGACGGAGGGATGGATTGAGGCTTGTTAAATATGAAGGCATGTTGCTGGTGCTCCACGAGGCCATTCTCTGTAAAAATCTATAGACTACAAGGGCACAGTTATTTCAAATTTGTCAGTCCTTTACTAAGCTCCCTTATCTTATAGTATATATTCTACTTCCAACAGTTCATGTAAAATAGTTCATGACATCTCATTTATGCTGCAAAGCAGGGTGTTGTTCTGTTTTCTCGCTTGGTTTATCCACTTGTTATTTATGTAACATTAACTTCCATTGTCGATAAGAAAGATAACCAGCAGTTATTTTGGCAGGTTAATGCTGCTAATGAACGTATGCTAGGAGGTGGAGGTGTTGATGGAGGTAACTAGCCATGGCATTCTTTTCAGAACTGTTATATGGTTCAATTTATCATTTATCGACTCGCTTATTTGAATTCCAAACTTCTATCTCAGCTATTCATCAAGCTGCTGGATCGGAACTTGTACAAGCATGCCGTAAAGTTCCAGAGGTTAAACCTGGAGTTCGTTGCCCTACTGGAGAAGCTAGGATTACTCCGTTAGTACCTTCCCTGATTCACTTTGATTATGACAATAACTGGAATGCCTTGGAGACCATATTTACCCTTTACCTGATATTAAATGTGAACAGAGCTTTCAGGCTTCCTGTATCCAGAGTTATACACACAGTTGGGCCCATATATGACGTGGACAAGAAATCTGAGGTGTTATTAAAGAATGCTTATGAGTAAGTCCTCGTTTTTTTGAATTCTAAATGAATAGTTATGTTGTCTACTGAGTCAGTGAATTTTCCTGAACTGTATGAGCTAATGCAGGAATAGCCTGAAGGTTGCTAAAGAGAATGGCATTCAGTACATTGCATTTCCTGCTATATCTTGTGGAATCTTCCGGTATGTGCCAAGTGTCTATTTTCATTACATTGCCTATCTTTTGTGCCCTCAAAATTGTTTTCGTTTTGCATTGTCTAATTTTTCTACTAAAATTAAACGTGATTTGATCTGTGCAGCTATCCTCCCAAGGAAGCGTCAAAAATAGCAATTTCAACTGCAAAGCAGTTCTCGAAGGATATTAAAGAGGTATAAGCAATAGTCTACTATAAATATGTCGAAGTTAAAAACATACTTGAGTGCCATTTCTACACCAGTATGTAGGAGCAAGCCATTCATGCATTGGTCTCATTATGTGTGAACATTTATCTGAGTCGTATTGGTTCACTATAGCACCCAATGTAGCTTTTTTTTTCTTGTTTTTAATGAGTTATACTTCTATCACTTTTCTTGAGTAAACATATGATCATTTGATATGAATTTTGTTTGCAGGTGCATTTTGTTCTGTTTTCAGATGATCTCTACAATGTTTGGCGTGAGACTGCCCAGGATATGCCACCTCAGTCTGGCAAACGTACGGTTTAGTTCCTGATGCCCCTGCAGCTGGTTGTATCCATCTTCAGATAAGTGCACTTTAGTTAAAATAGCCATGATGTGCTTCCAGTATGTGTATGCATAAACCTAGATCTGCACATTGAAGGACATTTGTAACCATGCTGCACTTGTGAATCTTTTCATATGAACATAAATTTGGTAATAAAGAAGCACCTTCAACGTTTCCATTGTGCCTGATAACTTGAATGAGGAAGGGTAACGCCATGAGAAATTGAAAAGAGGTTAAGAAACAAAATGCATGGGACTGATGGCTTCCTCTTCTTGCATATCAGTCTTTGCCCTATGGACTGGGCTAATGAGATGTAGGTTAATTAGTTTTGATGGCGGTTGAATGGTGGGGGTACCTACTAATAATAGTACTACAGAATATAGCTTCACAAAACCCTGTCCGTAATACAAACTCTGGTCTTCCAATGAAAACTCAACATGTTGCAGATAGTTGTTTGGTTGTTCCTGGAGGAACCAGAGATGAAGCTACTAAAGCGAGAGCTGCAATTCAATCTTGAATTATTTTTCCACCCCCATTGTCACAGGATCTACTATACTACAAAACGTGAGTATGAGTTACTTTCCCTCCACTTCACCGCGACTGCTGGGTGTTAACAACTCGTTCAGTTCGTAATAAAACCATACTTAGAAAGATATCAGCTACAATTTCCTATCTTCCTGTTCCAGACCTGATTTTGAATTTCATGGCATATACGATGTAAGAACTAAGGAGTTGCTTGAGCATCACATATTAAGAATTTCAAACTAAGGCCCCGTTTGGAACGCAGGAATTTTGTAAGAATTTCACAGGAATCCGTTCAATTTCAAAAAAAAAAAAAACGGAGGAATTGAAAAAATTCCTCCATTCCAAACGGGGCCTAAGTCACTCGTCTTTATATCTGGCAAAGCTTCTTGGTTGTCTACTGATCACATTCTCATCGACTATTTTGTAGTGCCTTGATATATTCCGGTGAACCATCCCAGCATACCTATCCACATGCCTTTGATATTTATTGTACAGTGCAGGTATTATGACCAAGGCAATGGTTCCTGTCATGCAAGTATAATAGAAATATAATTAAAATTCAAAAAGATGAACTAGATAAAAAGCTATATGTATGTTTCATACTCTCTGATGCACAAAGTAAGCTGAATTTGTACAGGACGTACCTACATATGCAAGAGTGATAGAAGAGTAGAAATTAACAATGACAGATAACAGCCAGAGAACAAGCCCAACCTGAAAAGATTTTTCATCTCAGTAACCACAGGAATATAACATAAATAACAAACAAAACATTGACATAATAGCTGACCTGGAAAAACAGCCGAAAGTCTTTGCCAAGAGTTATGTCATGCGCTATCATAAGCATGTTGTTCATTTTAACACGGAACGAAGCTGCGGCATTACTAACCATCTCCTCTGATAAAACTAACTCAGGTAGTGGCCTAGGCTGCCTGTGAAAAATTAAGCAGCACATTGAAACCTGAGAAAGGAATCAATTCCAAACCAGAAATATAATGGGAAGGAGGATTCATAAAGCTTACCTATTTAGCAACTCAGCTATTTTAACTCGTACAAACTGCACGACTACCAAAATGAGCAATACATCACAACAAATAGTCAAGAATGATAGTCCAGACTTCTCAAACAATAACCATGCCATAGTAGCACCGAATATGACACCAAATGTGACACGGCCTTGCCTCCATAAGATGATATCAGCAGCTGAAATACAATAACAACAGTGTCTTTTAGTCCAAGTAAGTTGGAGTAGGCTAGAGATGGAACCCCACAAGTACTAGCACGAGTCAGCAAGGAAAAGTCAGAAGGAAGTAAAACAGGTCAAAAATAAAAGTAGAAAACAAAATAATTGGAAAAATATAATGGAAAAGGGATGTTTTCCAGTTAAAAAATAAAGGGGAAAAGTTCTAAAAGAAAAAAAAAAGAATGTGGTGAAAAAGGTTTGGCCAAATAGACGACTATCTGCATTTTAGAAAATAAT
Organism: Zoysia pacifica; assembly: GCA_001602315.1. Taxonomy (NCBI): domain Eukaryota; kingdom Viridiplantae; phylum Streptophyta; class Magnoliopsida; order Poales; family Poaceae; genus Zoysia; species Zoysia pacifica. Next base: position 361,948 of record BCLH01000026.1, read on the forward strand.
AACAGCAGAACATAGCATTTGTAAACGTCAGATGGAAATGAAGTACTAATACCAACTATACTGCCACCAACTCATCATTGCCCTACATTGCCCAATTCTCCAACAATCATAGCTCACTTTAAGTTATGCTATCATCATCATTGTTCCAGTTGAATAAGAACCCCCGAAAATAAAAGGAAGTTTGTTCAATCTCTTCCAAAAAAAATAAAAAAAATAAACATTCTTATGAGCAAGGGAAGGCTGGTAAGTAGATCAACTAAGTCACACCGAATAAATAAAACCAGCAGTCATCAGAAATCATGTACAACAATGATGCGCTAGGCTTAATCGTTCATTCGATTCAGTTCCTACCAACATACCGTAACGAGCAATGAAAGCTTATTGATGATCCGGATTTTGCTCAACAGATTTTCATAATCCACACAATCAACCAAGACTCTAGCCAAGACAACACATGTCATCCCGATTCTCTGCCGAAGTACCCACTCCCCACATCCCAACATAGTAGGTTAGCTCTTGAAGACTTGAACCCCGTGTAAAACTCAGACTTAAATAGACACCATTGCTGAATCCTGCAACTATCAATCAACTCCTAGAACATGGTAACGACCTAGCGTACCCGCTCCGCACAATCCAGGTCCAATTCGCGCCGCTAATCGGGACAGGGAGCCGTGAGGAGGAGACCGAACCTTTCCCGCCGCCGGCGATCTGGTGAACAGAGAGTCGGAACCCGCCGCTGGAGCTGCAGGGGTCGGCGGAGCCTTCGATCCCGCCGTTGGCGGCCTCCGCCAAGCCAGCGACATCCATGCGGGAACTCTAGTGTTTAGCGGCGGGACCAGCGAACGCGCGAGGCGACCGAGAGCTCCAAGTCGACGGAATACTCCGGGGAAAGGTCGCGAAGACGAGCGGGTGGCGGCTTGTTTTTGTTCCGCGACGCGGCGGTGCCGGTAGGGCCGAGGCCGGCCGATGGTCAACACGAGGGCGATCGGTTTTGTTTTTATTCTGTTTATTTTAGTTAATTAAAGTTGGTTTGGTGATGATTAATTGGGCCGTTTTACATTATCCTTTCGGCGGAAGACAGAGACGTGGCGGGCAGGATCGTAGAATTCTAGACCCGACGATCCATATTATATCCCTTCTTTTTTTAATTGCTATTGTTATTATAAGAATTTAGTTAAAATAAATTAAATTACTGTTTCACCTTAATAATTTTTTTTTAAAAAAGTTTTTGAGCGAATTTAAAATATAGTTAGTAATTGGTTAAAACCCATTGGGCCCTATTCATGGAATAAGTACTACTCAGAGGCAAGATTCGGGTTAACGATCAAACTGTGGAAACTGGGGCCTGTTCGTCAGCTGATTTGTTTGCAGCTGCTGCTGGCTGCAGCCATATTATTTATCCTCACTGTTTTACTGTACTAAATCAGCGGCCATAGCTATTAAACAAGCTACCGAACAGGCTCTGGATAGGATTGGTTTGATGAACTGTTGAACAGCGCGCCAAACTAAATATTCAAAAGTTAAATAAAATTTGGTTGAAAGGTTGTTCTAAACTGGTCGATTTTTCTGGCTTATTCAGCAGCTTTATCGATTTGAAGTTTCAAAATTTAAAACTCACCATTTTACCCTCTTGTCTTTCTGTTTATTGATTGGTTTTACTGTTTTCGAAATTCCAAAAACAATAAGTTTTGAATTTTTTTTTAAAATATTGAAAACCGACCAATAAATGGAACTTGATCTTCACTGTGAAATACAACTAATTTTCAATGCTTTTGTAAACCTTGCTTAGCGATGTAATTATTGTGTAAACTAGAGATGCCTGCAGGTAGAACATCACGATTCAATTTTAAAGTGCTTTTGTGTGCTGCAGGACCATGCTGTTCTTTTTTTCTTTTTTTTGAACAAGTGGACCATGCAGTTCTGATCTCTCACTTTTTCCCTTTTAGGACATGAATATCCAGTAACTTGTGTTTTAAGTAAGACTTGATAAGAAAATGTAAATTGATGAACAACCTTAAGTGTCAGTACCAATTTGATTAATACTCTCTCCGTCTCAAAATAAGTTTTTTTAAAAAATTTTAAACATCTATATTTAATCATTCATCTTATTCAAAAACTTTATAAATATTATTTATTTTATCATTAAATGATTCATTATTAGAAATACTTTAAGATTAACTTGTTTGTTTTGTATTTTCGTAATTTTTTTAAATATTCAAAAGTAAAACATCATTTATTTTAGAACGGAGTGAGTACGCAAATAAATGAAATATATTTAGCGCACTCCCAGCCATTCCCCTCGCGGATCTTGACATCTTTTATTGAGAAGGCTGGAGAGTTTGGATCCCATAAAAGTTGCGGTTTGTAATTGGCTAAAAACCCAAAGGGTCCTAACTAAGAAAAAAAAAAAGAGGGAGCTACTCCATCCCATGTTATAAGTAATTCTAGTTTTTTAATGCTTTTTTTTAAAATTATAATTTATTCTTACTTCGAGATATATTTTTCTCCTCTTAATACATCTCTACTCTATCTCTTTTATCTTATTTTTAGAGCATTCTATCATTTTTGCTTTTCTTAATTTCCGCACCTAAACCCAAAATAGCTTATAAAATAGGATGGAGGGTACAAAGCGTGGTGAGTAATTTTTTGACCTAAAAGTTTTGTCTAGATTTAACATCAGATACAATAAAATCACCGCAGAATATACCGCACACATCTTTGTTTTTCTTGGAGGTGCAAAAATATATTTAGATCTTTATATCTATTCAACTTTTTAAAAACACAGTTTTTCTTTTTTATGTATACCAGTTAAAACGTCTAAATAGAAATAGGTTAGCTTACGCAGACACAGAAAAATGCACCTAGAGTTGTCTCTTTTTACAAATTTAATGAACGAAATATTTCTACAAACACGTTTTAAAAATCTATCAAACAACAAGCTCTTTTGAATCTATTAGATTTTAGTTTTATAAAGACAACAAATATATAAGATTAAAAAAAATTATTAAAAAATAAAACGGATTCATTCTTTAAATTGTAGCGATAACATGGGTACCATGAGTTCATGACTAGCACTGTAAAAGAGATTTTTTTTTAAAAAAAATCTACTGCCAGGATCATCCGGGAAGTTTCCAGATAATGCTGCAGGAAATTTCCAGGCAAAGCCGCCTCTACCGGCCCAGTATCCTGAGGCGGAGCCGGGAAAGTTAGACGGCCCGAAGGGCAATGGGCCACTCAGTGCGGCCCAGTCATCCGCTCATGTACTTGAGCTGTACCGGTACTAGGATGCAAGGTGTTTTCTCCATTTTTCTCCGATGACCCACGAAAATTCTAAAGCATCTGTACCCATTTTCTCGACAACATATCCGTATTCTCGCTCGGCCTTGTCTCGCTTGTCTGCTTCCTATACGGAACAGCCGATAAGGACGTGGGCGTTAGGCGGTTACTGCTGGAACGGAAGCCGCTCCGCGCCCACGCCTCTGGCGTCATCGGGTGATCCGTCGGCGGGACGCCGAGGGCGTGAGCGAAAACGCCAGCGGCGACACCGTGCCGCCGTGACGCGGCCTCGCAAGCGCCCCAGGGGAAGATTGGCCTACCTACCTCGCCTTTTCGGCCGGTCGAGCCTTGGAGACCCGGGAAACGCCTTGACGCCGTCCTCGGCCGGTCGATCCTTGGAGACCAGGGAAACGCCTTGACGCCGTCCTCGTCGACCCTTCGTCTCCTGTGCCCGAGGTCGTCGTCTTTTCTTCCGGACGGGCGCGGCGATGTGCCATGACAGCGTGGGCGACTGGGACGTGGCTGGCCCCCCGGCACGTTCGCCTTACGCCCGGGACAACGAAACGCGAGTAGCGTGGGCGTGTGACCCCGCGGTCGCTGTCGATCTCGTGCGCATACGATCCGTTCGTGGCCGCGCCCCGCAGCAGCGACGCACATGTGCTGATGATAAGCGGATTTTGGCAGGACGTGCTGCCGGAGGTTGCGCGTCATCCGATTCACCGCGCGAACGGCCGACCGTGTCGCCGTACATTTGCAGCAGGGGCACTGTGTGAGGGAGCCAGTAGCAACCGCATACGGAGCGACGTCCGTTCGAACAGACGGCCGTCTTTTTTTTCTTTTTACTCTGCACGTTCGTGCACATCATCCTAATGATAAGTAAGTTCATTTTTAAGCTTATATTCAACTTATTTAGACCCAACTTATTTAGACCGTAAAAATTCATGTACTATTATATTGCTTAGGAATTAAATAGAAAACTAACTAACAAATAGAGTCGCGCAGGCTAGTTTCAGATCACAAAACAACATCAATTTTTAACGCTTGTCACGACTTTATAAAGGTTCTATTTTATACGTTCAAGTACTTTTTATAAAGCTTATCAAATATACTTTTCAACGGATCTGACTCTACCTTCATACGACGTCAGAGTCAGTGTCAATTAATATTTTGCTACAGAAGGTGCTGCATCACTTCAATTTGAGCCGTTGACCTATGTATCGAGTTAAGTACATTAGAAGCGCGTTTTAGGATTTGAGGTTCGACCCCAGTACCCCTGATCGTCCTGCAGCCTAGTTTAAGGCCTCAGCCGCCATAAAAAATATTTGGGTTTCGATAGATTAAAGTTTTGCCGTTGCTACTTCGCATGCAGCGCGTGTGACGACTAGACCGCCCGTCTTCTTGCTATTGAAACCTCACCTTTTTGTGTTTTCCGATCGAACTCATATTAATCTAGCAATTTAGTGTTTGTTTATCTTGTTTATACTTGTTCTACGATCGTTTGCAGGATGAGTGCCCTCGTGGCTGGTTGATCGAGCTTCACAAGTTCGCGCTCACCTTTTGGAATTGGTATATCGGTCGCTAATGCACAATGTCGTGAACAGTTGTAGTCGGGGCGTGACCGTCGCTTCTTTTCACCAATTGTGATTACCATCTCCATCGAAAGATTGAGATCGAACCTCACATCATGTGGCATCAGAGCTCAAGGTTCTTCGGTGAGAGATTTCAAATCCGATATCTTAATTATTTACAGTTAAAAAAGAAAAAAAACAGCAGATTAATTTCTATAGTCCCATAGCCTTTTTTTAGCATGTTTATTAGTACATATAGTTAAGGCTTGTTATTTTTTGGGTGCATCGTTGTGTCGAGTTGCTAGTCTTAGTGTCTAGTATTTTAGAGTTTCGAGTTCTTATCATGCTCCATCGTCACATTTGAATCTCTAAAACCAGCATAATCACCATCTCAATTTTTTTGGTGCACTACACTACATCTCATTGATTTATGCACGTCTTTGAATCAGATCCACAATAAAAAGGACGAAATAAACTAAGATCTGAGTTTGTTGGAAACAACACATTTGAGTAACAGAATTTGTTGCGGAAGAAAACTGCCATATCTCTGCAATTCGTTACTTGTTTGTAACGTTTTCGTCCTATCTGGAAAGATCTCTGCGTTAACTTTTCAACGGATGCATACTTATCAAAAAATTCTAACTTAGCACGTCGCAATCACAAAAGAGATCTATCATCGGCTATCTGTACTTTATTGCATCTTTTTTGGTAAAAAAAACAGAAAAAAGCAAACAAAAAAATCAGAGAGGAAAAAAGGAAAAAAGGAAAAAAAAACAGAGAGAATTGTTTGTTCCTTCAACAGTGTTCTTCTTTGTTACTTTCATTTGTGATTTGTGTACAGACTCGTGTCTCTAGCACAGGTTTTAACCTCGAACCAGCATAGTATTGGCTTTGAATGATTACTCAACTTGTTTTGTACTAACGTGGCACTAGTATTTTCCTTGTGTAACACTTTCAGTCATCCTATAGCTCCACATATATCTCATTACAGCTGAATATTGTTGTGCCACGGTGTCGATACATTCATTTTCTCATTGTCGACTTGCTGGTAGCCACCACCCTCCTGTTGAGCAAGATAAGAACATGTAAGAACTTGGCTGAACAGACTTGAGAGAAGTAGAGTGTGTCACAACCTCTATTTACCAATTTGTTTTATTGTTTGCTAACTATGATATGCACAACAAGAAAAAAGGGGCTTACGACTTACATTCTCAACAACGTGTGAAATCACATCAACTTTAGGTACATAATGATATTTTGCAAGTAGTCAGTTCATCTACATGTTATTTTGCTGAAAAATTTGATCCTCATGCATATATTGATTGAGAGCTGAAAGTAGATAAAGAATTTAATGAACATGACTTGTCGGAGAAAAAAAATATTTACATTGTCTCTAATGCTTTGACTGAAGGAGCTATGGTTGAATGGAAATATACTCGTAGACAAAAAATATTCTAGAATCTTGACAATACTTTACATGACATTTTAGAGAAGGTTTTATTATTGTATATTATGCTAAATATTGTAAACTGATCAAATTAAACAACTTAAAGTAGGATAATATTACTTGTAACCTAAATTATTTAGAGAAGAAATTGTCTCAAAATTACAGTTTACAATATTTTGGCAACTTTGTTTTTTATGCAATTGATAAATATGATAATCTTGAAGATTTTTTAATATCTAAAGCATTCATATGTACTAATCTGAAATATTTCTTTGAAATGCAAAAACAGGATCAAACAACAATGACATGAACTAACATTAGCAATGCTTTGTAAAGTTTCTCTACTTTTGTGATCTATCAACCGTAGCAGCTCATGAAACAGAAGAAGTTGTTGTTGTGCCCTGATTACGTGCTCATCACTCATCCCAATATGACAACAAGCAATTGTGGCGACCACTAGATCAAGCCGAGGACGACTTACTATATAAAAGAAGAGAATGATGAGATCTTATATGTTCTTGTTGTGCCACATGACTATATTAAAATACCCCATGGCCTTCACCTTTTACGATATAGAGAGGGCTTGGTGGCGTGGCTGGTATTCAATTTGAACTTGAGTCGAGGAGGACTTTAAATCAAGTAGGGGAAGATGATGAGATCACATACATATCTCTGTTATCACATCTTTCATGATTTCAAAATAGCATAGTAGAGTGGTGGTTTTGCGATCTGAGCTAGAGTTGAGAATGACTCTAATTCAAATGAAGGAGGATGACGAGGACATTAACACCATCGATATGTTCTACTTCTTTACATCACATGTTTCGGTTACATGTCCTATAAGTCACGCTCGTGCACGTCAATCTAATCATCAAGTAAATTCACTCTTAAGCTCATGTTCAATTTCTTTAGACTGTAGAAATCTGTGTATTTTTGTGTTGCTTAGAAACCAAGGAGAAAACCAACCAAGAGATGGAGTCACGCAGGCTAGATTCGGATCAAAGGATAGCACCAACTTTTAACGCTTGCCACAACTTCATACGAGTTTTGTTTTGGACGTTCAAGTACTTACTATAAAGCTTATCAAATCTACTTTTCAACAGATCTGACCCCACTTTCATACGATATCGAAGTCAGTGCCAATCGATATTTTGCTACAGAAAGTGCTGTATTATCTCAACTTAGGCTGTTGGCTCGTGTACCGAGTTGAGCCCATTAAAGCGCATTTTAGGGTTTGAGATCGACCCCAGCAACACCCTGGTCATCCTTCACCATAGTTTAAGGCCTCAGCCGCCATAAAAAATACTTGAGTCTTGATCTAGCAATTCAATGTTTGTTTATCTTGTTTTTGTTTGTTCTACGATTGCTTGCAAGACGAGTGCCCTCGTGGCTGGTTGATTACGCTCCGTAAGTTCGTGTTCACCTTCTAGAATCAGTGTATCAGTCGTTAAAGCGCAACGTCGTGAACAGTTATAGTCAAATCATGAGCGTCGCTTCCTTCCACCAATTATGATTACCATTTCCATCCAAAGATCATGACCTCGCATCAACCGACGTAGTCCAGCGGCTGCCGTTCTTGAAATCTCGTGCCTGGTCCGCTGCGGCCGTTGGCACTGGTGGATGAGAAGCCTGTGGTGGCAAGCGGTGGATCGGTACAATCTTGCGGACAAGCAGGAGGCACGTTATCTGTTTGTTGCCTTGATGATAGGGAGAGACGGCACGGTCTTCCACAGGCTCCGATGGAGTCCACTTTGGCAGATACTGTAATAGAGTGGATTACTGTACACCAGTAACATGGTCTTACTGTACACCAGTAACATGGTCACAGGAGACCAACCGCCGCGGCACCGTCGGATCCCTGGAATGCAGTGACAGGCGGATCCCTGTAACGCGCCCTAAGCTATGTTCGGTTGGAAAAAAATGAAGTGGATTGAAGAAAGACGAAAGAGTGGATTGAAGAAAGACGAAAGAGATTAAATCTTTATCTAAAGAGTAATGGATTTATTCGTTGTCTAATTCACTTGAATCGAGAGACAACCGAACAGAGTCTTACAGTAGAACTTGCCATATCTGCTGCTACAGGAGTAGGAAGCGTGCCAACCTGTGCCAGTCGAGGGGAAACACTGGGGCCAAGAAGGAGTTGTTCCTCGCCGGCGTGCGCTGCCGTAATGCACTGGCACCACCCGCCCAGCAATGATCGATCTATCTATCCGTTTCTGTGTACCGTTCAACTGAACTGCTGTTAAAAGTGTTAAACCATAGTCACTGTACAGAGAGGAAAGGGGAAGAGGGTCAGGCCCCACCACCGCCTGCCACGAGGGGGCACGCCCGCAACCCAGCCATCAGGGCCATCACGGTCCACACGGCAGATAGTCTGTCAACGAGCCGAGCTCGAGCGAGCTTAGGCGCTTCAGGCTCGAGCTCGAGCAAGTCTAGCTTAAATTTCGAGCTCAACTCAATTCGAACTCGAGTCTGTTCGAGCTATGCTCAATTTAAGCTTGTTAATTAAAAAAATACATAAATATTATAAAAAATATTATAAAATATTATTTTTAGATTATTAAATTAATAAATTATTTATTAAAATTTAAAAATTAATGATTATTTAATTCTCACGAGCCTTATTGAGCTTAATCGAACTGGAGGTTATAAGCTCACGAGCTTCATACCAGGCTTGAGTTTGGCTCATTTAATTTTCGAGTGCAGCTCAAATCGACTTTCTTACGAGCCGAACTCAATAGCTCGTGAGCTTTGAGCTCCTTTGACAGCTCTAGCGGCAGACACCTGGCCACCACCAGCGCACAGCCGCTGTCCCCCTATAAAATCCTGTGTCCCTGTCCTCCCGGATAGGGACGGCCTCCGCCTGGTTCGTGGGTTTCCGTTCACACTCGCAGGTTTCCTTCCGCACCTTGCGCGTCCGACGCGGGGCGGGCAGGGCACTCGACTACCTACCCTAATCTACCCCGCGGCCGCCTAGGGAACGGAAGGGGAGCGCCGCCCTCACTCGCACTCAACCTCGCAGCTGTAACGGCTCGGCCGGCCGCCCAAGGGAAAACAAAACCCACGAACGCGGCGGCGAGAGGAAAACAAAATCGAGCCCCCAAACCTTCCTTCCATTTCTCTTCTCTTCTCGCGGTCCCCCGAGTACATGGCGGCGCGGTAGCAGCGCGCGGTCCTTGGGATGGCGGCGGGAGGGAGGTGTACACCGGCGGCGGCGACGTTGAGAGAGGCGCCGGGGCCTGCCGCGGGGGCCATCGCGGCCGCGGAGGCGGCGGCGGACGAGGTGGTACGGCGCGTGCGGCCCACGGAGGCCTCAGAGCGGCGCCGCGCCGAGGTCGTCGACTACGCGCGGAGGCTCGTCGGCACGGCGCTCGGGTGCGAGGTTTGTACCGTCTGGTGCTCTCCCCTTCCATGGCTGTGCGGCTGTGCCTGTGTCTCGACTCTGTTCGTTTTTTTTTCTCTTCCTTTCTCGGCTTCGGGTTTTCCTCCGCTGGGTCGGTAATTCGTCGGATCCGTGATTGATTTTACTGGTCCCGAACGCCGCTGACCCAGGCGCGTCTCGGGATTCTCGTGGTAGTTGTGTTTTTTACTACCCGCGCCAGTAGATTTTCGTTAGTTCTTCGGTTCTGGTTTAATCTGGACTCCATTTCTTTACGTGGTCGGCTTCCATCGCTTTCCATTGGATTTGACGGGCCTCGCGTCCAGGAGGGGATGCGCCTTTGATTATTCATTTTGATTCGTACGGAGCAGGAATTACTTGTTAAACTATTTGCTCGCGGCGGCTCGTAGCAATCCGGCTTGTTTTTATTCGTTTCTGAACTGGTCTGGTTTGGGTAGAATGTGAAAATTGGGGACCATTTTGACCAGTTCGCCTCGTTTTCGATGACGTCGTGACGGTAAATTCTCAACCTTCAGTACGTGAGATTAGGAAGGGGTCTGTACTAGGGGCTTTTTAGTTCAACAAGGCCATGTTTCTGCCTGGCATTATTTTCCTGAGGAAACTGAGGTCACGTTTCTGTGCTGGTGATCGGACCGTTTCTTGAAGCATTCAAAAGCTTCTTTTTCTGTGGGTGCAGAATGTTCCTGTGAACTCATCAAACATTGCGTCAGACTAAAAAGCCACAGTTTGTACTTAATTTTTAGGATATGTACAAAGAATGCATCAAAGTTTCTTTCGTCAGTAAAGTAGAAACAAACTTTCCTGTACTCCTACGTAAGCAAGAAACAAGAAGATGTCCCGCTGCCCGTGATTGCCTGCTTAACTGGCTGGCCGCTGTCTACGCTTTCTTTGTACATATCCCTCCGCGATGACTGTTCCACGTGGATTTACCCAATAGTTTGGCAATTTAGTATGGATGCTGTAGTGGAATCCTTCTGGCATGGTGACTCCGCACTACTAGAGGATTTTTTTTTTTTTGAAGCTACTACTAGAGGATTTGACACAGCCCTCAGCAGGATTGAGACTTTGCCCAGAACCGACAGCTGCCTGCCAACATCCTGCATTCAATTCCGCTGCGGTACCCCTAGTAGGACTCAGTTTCGTTGTTATTAACTGATGGGAATTCAGCGGGTTCGCTGTTTGTGATACTTTGATTAAGTTTGCCATGGGCTCATTCATCATGCATGTTTCGGTTCATGGCTCCTTTTCCGCTTGTGGTAGATCTGGACAACTGGTCGTCGTTTGCTGCTATTATGTCAAACCCTTCTAACATGAGCAGATCCATCTGTATAGCTAGTTGTATTTGCTTACAAACGTGTGTTTATTCCACACTTTCGTCAATGATTATGGGGTTGTTCCATGAAAAAAATTGGCATGGTGAAGATAGTGTCTTTGTTGAATAATCATCATGTGCTAGTATGATAGTAGACATATTGTGAAAGGGCCTTTAGCCTATTGGTTAACGTGCCTCGGTAGCACCCCTTAGGTCCTAGGTTCGACTTCCTGTGGGAGGGAATTTTAGGCTGAGGGTAAAAAAGTACTCTCATCTGTCTCACACAAAAGCACAGGTCTAAGACCCGGACTAAGTTCACATAGGCAACGGTTCCGCTGTGTAAGTGTGGGCCAATGGTTCGGGGATTTTCTTGGTTTGCGTGAGGATTTCTCTTTTTAATGCAATACCATGGGACGGTTTTACCCTTGCAGGTTGATTTTTTTTCATTGCAGACATGCTCAGTGTTTTAGTTTTCTATGATGCCAAAATTGCAGAACATGGAGTTCAATTAGGTTTGCTTCAAGCTACGAAATGGCATTGTCCCCTTACTTTCATATTGTGTGAGGATTTTCTTGAATTTTTTTATGCCCGTTAACTAAATTATCACCAGATTTTTGCAATGCCAAAATTGCAGAACATAGAGTAAAATTAGGTTTGCTTTCAAGCTGTGAAATGGCATTGTCCCCTTACTTTCATGTTGTGTGAGGATTTTCTTGAATTTTTTATGCCGTTTAACTAACTTATCACCAGGTTATTGCATTGTTACCTATTTCATCATGAAAGGCTGGTTGAGGACATGGAATATTTTATTTTCAGATTTTGTATCTGTATTTTTATTGAGACGACCCACCTTCCTGCCAACACTTTGTACATCCTCTTGGAAATGCAAGTTATAGCATAACACTTTATACTCCTATTTTTATTGAGGCAATCCCCTTTCCTGCCAAAACATGTTTCTAGTGATTGTGACTTTTAACACTGTTATTGCGTGATCATAGAATGACTGTCTATCTTATCTACTCATCTAGGACTATTTGTACTGAATCTGTTGATACATTATTTTTATATGTCAGTATCATTTTTTTTTTATTGTATTGATCAGGTCTTTGCATATGGATCGGTTCCATTGAAAACTTACCTTCCTGATGGAGATATTGATCTGACTATACTTGGAAATACATCTCATGATAGTACTTTGGTAAATGATGTTTACTGCATCCTTGATTCAGAGGAGCAGAATAGTGATGCTGAATTTGAAGTGAGGAACTTGGATCGAATCAATGCCGAGGTTTGTTCTCCTATCTATATTTAAGTTATTTCCCTGACAATTCATCTGGCTAGTGATTTATTGAACTTATGACATTTTATTCTGACCGCTAGCTTGGTATTTCCACTTCTGCTCTTTGAAAAGGGGCTTACATATTTGGGATTTGATTTTTAAATATATTTGTTTCTTTTTTCCCCTTGATATGTTAATTTTATTAATCGAAATATCTGCAATGTTCACATCCAGGTCAGGCTCATTAAATGCACAATTGAAAATATAACAGCTGATATCTCATTCAACCAAACTGGTGGGATCTGTGCACTGTGTTTCCTTGAGCTGGTATGTTGATGCATTTTTTTTGTTGGAAATATTATAAATGTATACTCGATGTTCCATTTTTACATTTTATGATTAAATACGTGAATTTTTGTTCAGTTACTGTGCCAGGCTATGGGAAACTAAATAGCTATTCCGTTTTCAGGTCGACCGTAAAGTTGGAAAAGACCATCTATTTAAAAGAAGCATCATATTAATCAAGGCATGGTGCTATTATGAAAGTCGCCTACTAGGAGCTCATCATGGACTACTATCTACTTATGCTCTGGAAATACTTATCCTTTACATATTCAACCTATTCCACAAGTCTCTCCATGGCCCTCTGGAGGTATACCTGCAATAAAAATTCTTATTATCAGAAGTTATTTAATGTTTATGAGAAAAGTTCTTACTGTTAAAATGTAATTATTATTTAGACTCTAAAAAGAGCTGTATTTTCGCATTTGTAGGTTCTATATAGGTTTCTGGATTATTTTAGCAAGTTTGACTGGGACAGCTATTGCATAAGTCTGAATGGTCCTGTTGCTTTGTCATCTTTGCCAAATTTAATTGGTGGGCTACCGTGCAATCCTTTGCCATAGTAATTCACCTGATGCCTAATATCTTTGTTTAATCCTAAAATTCATTCGCTTGCAGTTGAAGCTACTGAGACTCACACTGATGACTTGTTGTTTGATAAAGAGTTCCTCAAGTGCTCGATGGCTGAAGTCTTTGTACCTTCAAGAGATTCTGGTCAATCTGGCACATGCTATACAAGATTTCGCCCGAAACATATTAATATAGTTGATCCACTGAAGGAGTGCAACAATCTTGGCAGAAGTGTTAACAGAGGTATGAACTAGCCAAAATGTCTAATTTTCTTTGCTCTCTTCTGTAGCATTTTATTTGCTTCCACAGGAAAAAAATATAACAAAAACATAAATTTTTCGACCATCATAATTAATAGAATATAAAGGCATGATCAACATGCATTGGCTGAACATATGTGGTCTTTTGTCTGCATGGTTTCTTAACTTTTAGAATTGTAATTTTTGCAGCTAGTTTTCATCGTATCCGAACAGCTTTCTTGTATGGTGCTCAAAAGCTTGGTCAAATTCTCATCTTACAATCAGAACTCATTCACAATGAAATTTATGGATTTTTCAAGAACACTTTGCGAAGGAATGGAAGAGGATTTAGGCCAGACGTTGCTAGCACTGGTGCACTTCATCCTTCTTTTGGTGCTGGGAAGGATATTTTGGAAGAGATATCAACTATGAGTATTTGTTACAGGAAAAGAGATGTAAATGGTACTCCCCATGATCTTTCTAAGAGCTTGGGTGAAAATGGCTTGTTTGTTACAAATGGACCTACCCGTTTTAGTAGTTGTCTTCCAGAGGTCTACAACACCACATCAAGTAGTACTGATCATGGGCTGAAAAGGTGGAGTGCTGTTCATGCGGAAAAACAGCAAGTTCCTCCCCTACTATTGAGGTTGCCAGATCTATCTGGAGATTTGGATTTGCAGTTTAGATGCCTGCGTCAAGTTCAATACCACCTGGAGTACTTGTTTGATGCCTTTTTGCAGTCAGTTCAAGAAGCATTTTCTAGTGGCAAGTTTCAGGAGAGGCCATTTCAGATTCCTAACCTTGATATCTTGTTGGATACAGAGGCTGCATTGCCAGGGCTACTGTTGTCTTCATCAGTGGAATGTAATGGAAGAAAATTATCTCCTTCTTGTTCTCATGGCACAGAAGCTGTTTGCCAGCATTCACAGGATGAGGACCCATGGGATGTGGCTTGCCAGCAGAATATCTCATTGCCCTATGGAATGGAAGTTCCATCTGGTGGGCTCTCACCATCTTCTTGTGCTGATTCAGATTCCTCTGTTTCGTGGTGTTGTAGCTCTGAGGATAGCCCTGAGATGCATGGAACTGACACATCCATTCCTAGAAAGGTAAGGAGTCTCATATATCCATATTTGATCATTTGTATGACTCTAGTGAGTGTCACTTCTTGCACTTTTTAAACCCCTGTTAGTATATTTTAGTTAGTGAATCTGTCCGGGATCAATTTTATCACTACTGCTACAGTGTTTTTTGAGTAGGCTGATAGTCCCAACTTCAGTTCATCTTTAGTCGGGTTAGAAAGCCTATATTTGTACAAACATCACTAAAATATTGTATAATTTACATCTTTTTTTTCTCTTTGTTTTGAATGCAGAGTTATGATACTTGCAATGAGCAAGTATTGGCACCTTCAATAGAGAATGGGAAAACAGTGGCAAATTGTTCTGTGTTGATTGAAACTAACTCGTCCCCTGCTCCAGGAGGAAATTTTGTCCAGAACCACAAGCATGTTGCACTGCCTGTTGGAATCCAGGAAAAGACAATAGGTCAGTTGGTGAAGGTACAGGGGTGCATTCGCTCGGACAGGAAGGCTGTTGAAAATCACAGCTGTAATTCTCAAAAGGAATTTATTAGATGTGACGATAAAACAAGACAGATACCAAAGTACCATGGAGATGCTTGCTTGAACATGAACGTTTTGCAGAACCAACAATATGTTACTGACATGGAATTTGCACGAACACCCAGTGCACTGAGGCAGATTCCGAAATACCAACCATTTAATAGGATTCAAACTGCATCTAAGGATTGTACTAAAGGTAGCCTAAACAGGAATCTACAAAACCAACAATATGGCAGGGTTTGCTCGACGAAGTACTCGGCCGGAAAGCAGAGTTATAATAATCACATGGAGCAGTTATCTTTTGTAACAGGCACAAAGCACATACCATGTAATGGTGCGGCAAGTATTCTGAATGGTATAGAATGGGAGGTCAACTCAAACAACTTCGATGAGAATGGAAATCAGATATGGCCATTGTTGCAAGAGGCGCCTCTTTGTAGTATTAACAGCAAGGACGGGCCTCCAGTATCTGATACTTCTCTACCATCCTTTCCGATCACACATGGTCCAACACTGGAGAGTATTGAATTTGGATCACTGGGTCCTTTTGCATTGGGCTTCTCATCGAAGTCTAAGAAAGTCACTAACACACTCCCTGGACGTAAGGTGTTGACAGATGCCTCTGCGTCGGTGGTACAGAGGTCCAGAGCTGGTTCGAGTCACAACAGGTGATTCCAGAGTATAGAATTAGATGTAGTCTACATACTTCATTCTTCCAAATATCTATGATCCATAAAATTGAACCTGAGATAAATAGACTAGAAAGGTGCTACCTCTTCTTAAATTCATGACGTTGAGGGTTGATAATCTAGTTCAAATTGCAATAGATTTGTTGTCTAAATATAGGGAACTGTCATCAAATACCACTAAGTTTGTGTAGTAGTTACTTTTTATACTATGTCACTCTAGCATCCTGTTTTTTCCTAAATTAATTTATTTTCACTTTGCAATACACCTTTTTTTCTCAATACTCAAAGGTTACGGATTTGTGTTCGTAGTAAGCATATTGAGTATTGAGTTTCACATTTTTTTCAGGTCACCAGAATTTTGCAAAGTCGGAAATGAAGATGAATTCCCTCCTCTTAATGCTGGGGTCCGGTGAGACTTTATGCATAGGGATGATAGGATTAACTAGTTAGAAAGCGAAAGTAGCTGACCAGTTGAGCGTTGTGCAGATTTTTCTAGTTAGGACAGATCAGGACTGTAATTGCGCAGTATATCGCACCATGTAAACTCGATTTAACCTTTTTTTTTGTTTATAGTGACACCGAAGAAGCATTTTAGGGGTAATTATACAGGCATATAGTTATGTTTAGTGCACCTCCAAAAGACAAAACATTCAGTATAGCTGGGAGAAAATTCAGGTAAAATACTTAGGTTTATCATATGGCTTTCCTTCTGGCAACATTATCTTCTATTTACATTCTACATTACTTTCTTTTAGCTTTTGCTTGATCCTGGTTGTCCAACAAGTTCTTTTTTACTGCTTCCTCTGTATCAAAATAAATGTCACTCTAGATATTTTCTGTGTGCCTAGGTTTATAGCTGGTGAGGCCACGGCCCTGGCTGGCCGACGGGAAGCTCCGCCAGTGCTCCTGTTTCTTCAAATGAGTGCCTTTTTCACCATCACCCTAAACTTCATAATCTCTCTCCCGTGCCCATGGAAACTTTTCCCTGTGCGTACTTGAAAGAATTCCGTATCGAAGCACTGAAGCCGGATCAACATCCTCTTCCGTGGAGACATAAATTCAGAGGATAAACAGTACTCTACATTGAGATTAATTGAGATTGCTTTTAGATCGCTGGATCAAAATTCAATAGTTCACATTTATCTGCTACAGTGCAAGTAAAAAAAAAGAAAACAAGTAAACAGTAATTCAAAACACTGTTGCTGCAGTGTTTTACAGCAGTTTTCTGTTTCCCACTCTAATTTTCTCTGCTGTTGTCGAACTGCAGATAATATTGATCCACTGAAGCCCACGCATGTACAGTACAGTCACTGTCACTGATCACAGTTGCGGGTAGGGTGAGCAACGCCAAGGACGAGCAGCACCATCCACCGTACCCTCGTCAAAAAGCTCTTTTAGCTCGCTCTAGGCACCACGCTGCAGCTTTGCGATCTTCATTTTTGTTAAATGAGCTATAGGTCTCTGAAAGCTTGAAAGGGGTCGCCTTTTCTTCGTCCTCGCCACAATGATGCGCATGGCCCTGCGACGAGAGCGATCTCGTTCTTTTTCCCGCTTTCCTCGGCTGGTAGAAAGGCAGGCCACGGGGGCGGGATCGCAGCGAAGCTTGCACTGCTCCGCCCTGGGGCAGGGGACAGCTCGATCTTACGCGGCGAGGGAATGGTTTCTGCGACCAGTGGGGCAAAAGATGAGGAGAAAAAGCCGGGCTGGAAGGTCGAAAATGTCGGTCCGTTTCACTCTCACTCGTGACGGGAAATGGAACCAGTGGCGGTGGTGCTGCGCCAGGCGGCCTTGGTCTAGGAATCTAGGATTGCCGGACAGATGGTCGCCATGGCGACAGCTAGGCATCATTTCAGTTTTGTATAAAGGAAAACGGATCGTGATCATGAGCTCATGACTGACGATGGTCAATAGCACATGCAATCACTACTACTACCAAATACTAGCATTGCAGTGGAGATAACAAAACGAGTGGTTTTCGAGATTTTCTGTGGAGTTGATCTGTCTTAGGGTCTCTTTGACTGAGCTCGCAGCTTCTGAACCTAAGATAAAATTAGTGAAGCTTTTGTTAAATATTATTTTTCAAGAGAGATAATTTTTATTTGATTCTGTAAATTAATTTTTAAAATTAACTAAAAGTTGGGAGCTGAAAAAAATAGTTTCTAATTTTCTGTCCTAATTTTAAGAATTTATCTTAAAAAATAAAAAATAATCACCTTTAATTTCACCGGTGCTCGATTTTCGGTTAGAATTTATTTTTTTAAAAAAGCTGAAAGTTTGTAAAAGCCGGTCAGTAACTGTTCAGCTCAATTCGACAGATCGACCAAAAGCAGCTCAATTCTACTGATCGATCAACAACAGCTCAATTCGCATTGATCGTCCTGTGCGTCGAGCTGTAAAGGCAGGATTCGGTTCGCTTTCGAAAGCAAAGTGGATTCGTGGAGTGCGCTCATCGGTTATGCGCGTGTGCGCCTCCATTCTTCAACCTACCAACAGTACCGTCATATACAAAAGAAGTGGAGAAGAAAGGAGAAATGCGGCCCGCCTATGCCATGACCGCCTAAATCTAAACTCCCTCTGTTTTTAAATTGTTATCACAGTTAATTTTTAATTTTAATTTTGATCATTCATCTTATTTAAAAAATAAATTCAAATGTATAAAATTACAGAGTATAATTAAAATATCTATAATAATAAATTAAATTATATTAAAATATATAATATTTATCAAAAAAATTTAATAAAACAAATAGTTAAAGTTAAAATTATAAATCAACATCGAAAACAATTAAAGTGCGAAGGCAGTATAAAATCAACTGAAGTGCGATGGCGATTTCCATATATGGCAATATGAATTATTAACACGTCATGTCCAAACTTGAAGAGGGATTCACAGCGCACACGATATTACAGTGCTCTTGAATCCGGATCAGTACTCAGTATTGAGAGATCAAGGTCTGCGGTGGGATGCCTAGACGACGACGTGACTGCGCCCTCGGCCTGGCGAGGTGGAGCCAGACGCAGCGGAACGCGGCGACGACGGCGCGGTGGTGCTCGGTGGCGTTGAGCGCGAGGTAACACGCGAGAAGCTCCTCGAGGTCCTCGCACGACTGGATGCCGTTGGCCACGACCATCTCCGCCATGCTCTCCGCCAGCTCCCGCTCCGGGTCCGACGACTCCTTCACCACCACCAGGCTCTTGTACAGCCAGAGCCGGCGCCTCGCCCCGCCGTGCCGCGACGGCGACGTCGCCGCATCATCCGCGTTCTTGATCGGATGATCATTACGCATACCGCAGTCGTGGTCGTACCGCCGCCGCAGCTGTCGCCGGTGGCTCCTGCATGCGGCGGACTTCACGTGGAACCCCCGCGCTCTGGTCGACGGCGTCGTGGCGGCCGAGGTGGCGGCGCTGCTGACGCCGTCGTCCGAGACGTCGACATCGCGCCCCGTGACGATGGGCCGCAGCTTGAGCTCGGGCGTCCCCGGCGGCGCGTCGAGGCCGCCGAGCCGCCGCCGGTCCCCCGCGCGCCGGTGCACCACGTCGACGCGGACGTCCAGAGCCGCCGCCTCGGCGTCGTCCCTCCGACCGACGACAACGCGATGGAGTCCGTCCTGGCGCGCGCGATCCACGCTCGCCAGGTAGTAGGACGCCCTGTTCGAGGACACGGCGCACGCCGCCGCGGGCGCCGACAACAGAGCCTGGCATTGAGAATTGTTCTTCGCTGACGACGGCGAGGTCCTAGCGGCGCCGTCTTCCGCTCCATGACCGTTGCATGGGCTTTGCTTCTTCGTCGTCTTCTTCCTTCTCCTGAGCTTCTGGAACCAGGAGGGCGCTGGCATGGCGCGCGTAGTCAGGGGACAGAGGCTTCCCGGGCTCTGCCAAGACAGGGGAGTTGGTGTGCGTGCGCGCCCGCCCGCCCTCCTGCGGCTGAGTCTGTGACCTTGGATGATCTCGCGCCGTAGTGCACCTGCTCGATCGGCTGGTTGTTGGGGCTTTGGGCTGGGCACCAAGAGGAGTTATATGGGGAATTGGAATTTTGGCAAGGAGGCGAATTTCTCAATCCACGTGTGTCAGTCAGCCAAGCCAAACTCTTGCATAAAACGAAACTTCTGTCGAGCACTGGAAGTGTAAAACTGTGATCACATGCCGTGCACATGTGAACCAACAACACATTTTTTAAAATTGTCGTATGAACTAATTAATCTTGTCAGCATCGCCAGTGGCCAGGGTTCTGAATTTCGTTTGAACGGCTAAAACCAGTTCAGTCGGACAAGTTTGATGAAAATCGCAAAACTCAAGAAAATCGATCAAAAATCGCTTCAAATCAAAAAATCAAAATTTGAAAGAAGTGCTACAGTAAACTGTCTGTTTTTCATTTTATCAATGGATTTTCAGTTTCAAAGTTTAAAATCCACCGGTTTCACTGGTTTATCTCTCGGTTTTATCGATTTATCGATCGGTTTTATCGGTTTTCAGTATTATAAAATATTTCAAATTTTTAAAATAAAAATCGGTCGTTCGATAAAATCGGACAATACCGCTTTCATTAAAAACCGTAAAAAACAATCAGTTTTGAACGATTTTGTAAACTTTGTCAATGGCACGTTGGCCTCATCAACCCCCACGAGCGTGTGCAACAAGCAGCACGCACTGTGTCTAGACGGACAAGGCCGACAACGAGGATGCAAATGTCAAAGTCATGGGCGTAGGACGCATAGTTTGTGCGCCAGCTGCTTCCGCCGATGAGGTCCGCACGGGGCAGGCCTGTCTCTCGCGCCCAGCCCCAGAACTCGAGCCGCAACGCCGCGAAAATATGATGGGCGAACGTACCTGGCCGAGACGACAGGTCAATCTTCGGCGACGCCACACTGCCACAGTGATGGTTGTGTACTGCCCACGACATCTTCCTGCCGCGCGCGCGGCGTCGGGATCATCGATCGTTGTACTGGCTCGGGCCCGGCCTGCGATCCGCACGCCATTACGAACCAACAGCAGCAGCAGCAGCGATCGGTGCGTGGACGGACAGAATGGCACGGTTGATCACGGCGGCCGCGGTGACGCGATCGCTGCAGGTGGATTGCCACACGCGAGCCGTATACATGGTGTCCCTCTTGACCTTCGCGGGGTTATCGCGACAATTTGTATCGAGTTGAATACAACGCGCCAGCAACAGCACCGCATGCTCTTGGTGTGTATTATTTGTAATTATGAAATAGATTAGAGAGTAAAATATAAAAGTCTACGTCAATAAGAAAAAAAAGAGAAAGACAAAAAAAAATCTCGGTTCTTTTGGATCTACTGGTGTGCTCTCTCTTCAGATCTTTTTTTTCTCAACTTTAGGCTATAAATCTAGCTAAATGCTTTTACTAATTTTCAACATAGTATCAAGAGCGGGTTAATCCTGTGGACCCCCTTCTCTTGCCGTTGATTTGGACACTGAAATTTGTGATTTGAGGCCTGACGTGAGAGTCTCCGCACTGTTTTGGTCGAAGCAAGTAGCAGGAGATCTTTGCTATCCTTGTGCTCCTGGTTCTGGTGAGTTTCTTTTGGGAGTGGTGCAGCACAGATTCACGTAGGGGTTGTTCTTCTTTACTTATTTTTTTACTGTGCCACAATGATTATAATGGCTAGAAAGAGTGGGGAGAAACAAGATGTTAACATAGAGAAACTCTGTCAACTTTTTAGTAAGATAATTGAGCAACCCAAGGTGACTTCTGAAATTATGAAGTATGCTTTAGAGCCTAATCCAGTGAAACTCTCCAGGCCAGAAAATTATGTTAGTTGGGCTCGACATACTAAATTAATTTTAGGTTCTCATAGATATGACTACTTACTCTGTGGCATAGATGGACAAAAAGAAAAAAGAGCCGACATGGAAGATAAACAGATTAATGATAGAGTGCTTGTTTGGCTGTTGGGTAGTATGGAGACAAAAATACGTGAACAAATTAAAACTCTGGAAACAGTGGCAAAAGTTTGGCTTGCTTTAGAAACACAATTTTCAGGGGAAAGCAGTAAAATGCAAGCAACTCGGGCTATGCATGAACTGTTATGTTTAAGGCAAGGTACAAGGTCTGTGACTGAATATGCAGATGAGATAAAAAGATTATACAGAGATTTGCATTATTATCATCCGTTTGAACCTGTTGACAAAAGGGAAGATCTCAACCAGGAGGAGCACAAGGTAGAAACTGGAGTCAAGCAAACCATGCTGAGCCTGAAGAGAAGCTTCCATAGGTAGATATGCAAGCTCTTAAGGAGTCTTCTAGTGCAACTTCGTCACTGCCTTCATCAAGGTAATAGAGTCTATCACGCACAGTCCCAGTCCCAAGAATTCTCCCTGTCACTAACTCTTGAAAAGCACAGTGAGAAGAATCAAACCAACCTCTACAATTGAGAGATTTTATAACTGAGCTAACTGACAAGAGATTAACTGAAAAATTAGAAACATGTAAGACTGGTGACAAGAATAAAGTTTTAGTGCATTAGACAGATCCACGTCCTGTGATAGAAGCTATGGATCCATCTGCAACACGCACTTTATCATTACCTGAACAAGGAGTGTAGAAAGTGAAGAGATTAGATTCTCCAGTCATATGATTAGTGGCTCCCGAGTCAATAATCCATGAATTAGTTTGGGTTGTAGATGCAGGGGATTTGTGAGGCAATGTACCTTGAGATGATGCATGAACTGTTATGTTTAAAGCAAGGTACAAGGTCTGTGACTGAATATGCAGGTGAGATGAAAAGATTATACAGAGATTTGCATTATTATCATCCGTTTGAACTTGTTGACAAAAGGGAAGATCTAAACCAGGGGGAGCACAAGGTAGGAACTGGAGTCAAGCAAACCATGCTGAGCCTAAAAGAAAGCTTCCAATGGTAGATAAGCAAGCTCTTAAGGAGTATAAATCCAAACTCAAACTCTCTGAAGGCATGTCTTCCACACGGGATTCCTCTACTCTCGATTCTAGTTTTTATGCATCATCTCAAGATACATTGCCTCACAAATCCCCTGCATCTACAACCCAAACTAATTTATGGATTATTGACTCGGAAGCCACTAATCATATGACTGGAGAATCTAATCTCTTCACATTCTACACTCCTTAAAGTGCGTGTTGCAGATGGATCCACAGCTTCTATCACAGGACGTGGATCTGTCCAGGGCACTAAAATTTTATCCTTGTCACCAGTCTTACATGTTTCTAATTTTTCAGTTAATCTCTTGTCAGTCAGCTCAGTTACAAAATCTCTCAATTGTAGAGATTAGTTTGATCCTTCTCATTGTGCTTTTCACGAGTTAGGGACAGGGAGAATTCTTGGGACTGAGACTGTGCGTGATGGATTCTATTACCTTGATGAAGGCAGTGACGAAGTTGCACTAGCTACCAACATGTCTCCATGTCAAGAATTATTATTACTTCATTACAGGCTTGGACACCCATCTTTTGCTGCTATGTCTCATATTTATCCTACTATTTTCAACTCATGTTATAAGGAGTCTCTTATATGTGATGCATATGAGTTCGCTAAACATACAAGAGTTTCTTATCCTAGTTTGGGCTTAAGAAGCCACAAACCATTTGATGTTATCCATTCTGATGTTTGGGGTCCATGCGAGGTGCATTCTGTTTTTGGACAAAGATGGTTTGTAACGTAAAAGTGATGTCGTTATGGTTTTTAAAGATTTGTGTGCTTTCATTAAGAATAAATTTGGTGATACTGTTAAGGTTTTATGTTTTGATAATGGCACTGAATATGTTAACCAGGAATTTGAGCAGTTCCTTGCTGCCAATGGCATTGAACATCAAACCACCTGTGTTAACACTCCAGAACAAAATGGTGTTGCAGAACGAAAAAACAGACATTTGCTTGAGGTTGCTCGATCTTTGATGTTTATTATGAGTGTTCCTAAGTTTCTTTGGGGAGAGGCAATAAAAATTGCTGCATATCTAATAAATCGCATGCCTCTCCGCATTCTTGGTAACAAGAATCCTTCTCAGTTACTCTTGAGTTCAAATGACTTTATTGTTCCCCCAAAGGTGTTTGGGTGTGTGTGCGCTTTGTTCATGACTACAGGAATAATGTTGGCAAACTTGACCCTCATGCTATAAAATGTGTGTTTGTTGGATATTCTCCTACTAAAAAGGGTTATAGATGTTGGTGTCCATCTGAACATCATTTTTTTGTCAGTATGGATGTTACATTTCATGAATTTGAACCTTTTTATGCCCCAACCAATGATACTAGAATTGCTATATCTCCAACTGAAGTGCAACAAGGGAAGAGCAATAGTGGAGGTATTTCTGTGGGCTCTATTATTGTTCCTACTTAAGGTATTCCTCAAAGTGACAACTCTAATAAAAGTCAGGGGGAGTCTATTGATGGTGATGGAGGTGTCAACTCTTGTCATGGAGACAACCTAAATAGTTTGCCTTTCCAAGAAATAGAGTCCTATATGCATGATGTCTCAGGTACCAATTCTCTATCCCCTTGTCTTATTGCTCCACCTAGTTCAAGTGAGCAAGCTGATGATCAACCACCTGCTCAACTCTCTCTTACAAATAATATACCTATTGCTTTGAGAAAGCCATCTAGAGCCACTGATATCCCAGCTCGACTTAAGGATTGTTTAGGGTATAAACATAATATTGCCAACTTTATTTTCTACAAAAACTGTAGCACAACCTTCCAGAGTTTTATTGCCTCTTTGAACTCTACATCAATTCTCACTAACTGGAAATCAGCTAAAGAGGATCCCAAATGGAAGGAAGCAATGCTGGAAGAGATGAGGGCTTTGGAGAAAAATAAAACTTGGGAGCTTGTGGATCTACCATCAGGTAAGCAACCTGTTGGGTGTAAATGGGTATTCACAATTAAACATACGTCTGAAGGCAAGGTGGATAGATACAAGGCTCGTCTTGTAGCAAAAAGCTATACCCAGACTTATAGAATTGATCATGATGAGACTTTTGCACCTGTTGCTAAGATGAATTTAGTAAGAATACTTATATCTTGTGCAGTTAACTTGGATTGGAAAATCTATCAATTAGATGTAAAGAATGCATTTCTTCATGGTGATCTTCACGAAGAAGTATATATGCATATTCCTCCTGGCTTTGAAACAGATGAAACTAGAGGAAAAGTGTTACGATTGCATCGTTCTTTGTATGGGTAAAAACAATCACTAAGAGCTTGGTTTGATCGCTTTAGATAATCAATGCTCAAAAGAGGATATACTCAGAGTAATGCTGATCATACACTCTTCTATAAGCATGCCACAAATAAGGTTTCAATTCTGATAGTATATGTGGATGATATTATGATCACAGGAGATGACTTTGTTGAAATTTCAGGCTTGAAGAAATATCTTGCACAGGAGTTTAAAGTGAAAGATTTGGGACATTTAAGATATTTTCTTGGAATAGAGATCTCTCGTGGTCTAAAGGCATTTTCCTATGTCAGTAGAAATATGTTCTAGACTTGTTAAAAGAAACTGGCATGCTTGGATGTCGACCTGTAGCAACTCCTACTGAACAAAATCACTGGCTGCATAAAGATATGGGGAGTGCGGTGGATCAAGAAAAATATCAAAAGTTGGTAGAAAGACTTATTTATCTTTCTCACACACGACCTGATATTGCATTTGCTGTGAGCTTGGTAAGTCAATATATGCATAATCCTAAATCATCTCATATGAATGATGTGTATCAGATCTTGAGATATCTTAAGGGCTGTCTCGGCAAAGGACTCCTATATACTCGTCAAGGGAATTTGCACGTTAAATGTTACACAGATGCTAATTGGGTTGGTTTAGTGGATGATAGACGTTCAACTTCTGAATATTGTACTTATGTTGGAGGCAACTTGATCTCATGGAGAAGTAAAAAACAAAACGTTGTAGCAAGATCTACAGCTGAAGCTGAGTATCGTGCTATGGCCCAAGGCGTGTGTGAATTATTATGGATGCGAATCTTATTAATGAAATTGAGGCTATTTAAGAGCAAGCCTTTGATGTTATACTGTGATAATAAAGCAGCTATTGATATAGCTAATAATCCCGTGCAACATGATCGTACTAAGTACATTGAGATTGATTGTCACTTCATTAAGGAGAAGCTTGATGGAGGGATAATTTGTTTGCCATATATAAATTCTGTCGGTCAAATAGCTAATATTTTAACAAAAGGACGTCCAGAGAAAACTTTTTCTGCATTTTGTGGCAAGATGGGTCTATATGATGTATTTGCCCTATCTTAAGGGGGAGTATTGGTGTATATTATTTGTAATTATGGAATAGATTAGGGAGTAAAGTGTAAAAGTCTAAGTGAATAAGAAAAAAGACAGAGAAGGACAAAAAAAAGTATCGGTCCTTTTGGATCTACTCATGTGCTATCTCTTCAAGTATTTCTTTCCCCAACTTTGAGCTACAAATCCAGCTAAATGCTTTTACTAATCTTCAACACTCTCCATGAAAACCTTTTTTTCCTGCAAACTACTCTCCATGTCGATCATAACGCACCACCCGGACATGCCGAATCCGTCCGGCCATGTGGTCTCAGGCCGTCTACCGTTCCTCCCATCCACGAGATTCCTCTGACCCTTCCGGCGCCATGCTCGCTGCTGTCGCGTGTCGGTGTTTTTAGGCACTCGGTCGAGTGTCGAGCGAGCGAACAAGACGAGCTACCGCATAGACTAGCGGCATAGACATCCGTCTCCTGTCGTCCTCCACTCGCGCGCACCCAACGCTGGCGCCGCATTGCCGCACGTGTGCGCCTGCGTGCAGTGTGTGGAATTCTTGTGCACGCACGGCATTGTTGAGGAGGTCGGCCCCGGTCCTAATCCGTGTCGCTCATCCTGTGCTATTGTATAGGCTTGGCATCGTGAGAACTAGCGTTGGTTTCTGTGAGGACCGAGCGAGGGCTTGTACGCACCACGGCCGGGCAGAGAAAAGCAAGCTTGCATTCTCTCAAGCCCCCGGGCCCCGGGAAGATCGATCGGTGCCGGCCGGTGACAGCGTGCCCCGCTTTACCCGAGCATGGGCATCGGTCGGTATGGCGGCGGTCCAGCACCTCCACCACCAGCGCACCATGCCACCAGTCTGACCGCCTCAACATTTTAGTGGATGCAAGTAACTACTCTACTACATGCCTATATTTATATAATCTAAATTTTATGGGTGTATGTTCCATTTAAATATTTAGTTACTGTTTGTGTGGTCAGGTTTGAGTTTTTTTTTTGAAAAAGTTGATTGGTGGGTTTTAGTTATTGGTTTATTGTAACATATTTTAACTCCTCTACATTATCGAAAGACGGTCAAACAACTCTGTGATTTTTTATCTTTAAATTATTTTTAGTATTCTCAAATCAAGTTTTTTTAAATCCTATTTGTTTCAACTGAAAAGCCAACAGAAAAATTAAAGGCCAATTTGGCATGACTTTTCCCTACTGGCTTATATGATATTATTTATGTGTCGTTGACACAGTTAAAATATCATTTATATAATCTATTTTTCCCTAAGATGGACAAGCCACATATATGGGCTGTGCCGCTTATGCTACACTAGCATAAACCTGAGCCGGCCTGAACCACGTGAAAGAGGCTTGAAACAAACATCACCTTAGTTAGGTGTCCGTTTCCAACTAATGTTCTAATATGTATAAACTTTGTGGAGCTCTGTACAAGCCTAAGAGGGCCATAAGGGGCATGGCCCCCTTAGTATTATGTAGTATTTTCTCTATCCTATTTTATAAGTTATTTTGAGTCTGCATACAAAAATTAAGAAGAGTAGAAAAGATAAGATGCTATGTAAACGAAGAGAGAGAAAGAGATGAAAAGTATTAAAAAGAGAAAAAGTTGTATCGAAAAATGAAAAGCAAATTATATTTTTGAATAACTTGAGGAATCTAAAGTGACTTATAATTTAGAACAGAAAGAGTATATTTTTTCAGTCAAATTGAGAAAAATGAGAAACAAAATATATCTTGCAAGAACGTTTCAGTCAAATTGCCACCCCTTGCTTGTCATGCCATGACTTCCTGTAGTCTACCAGATTCAGATTTGGCATAATTCAATATAAAATTGCAGTCGTTCACAGAGTTGAACATAATTGTGGTCCTCATGCGTTTCTATGCCTATTGTCACTCCTGTCCAAGCATTTCCGTGCCCAATAATAGGCAAAGTTTCCGTGTTCAATCATTTCCGTGCCCAACAATAGGCACAGTTCCCGTGTCCAAGCGTTTCCGTGCCCCATCCATGCATGTTACTACTAAAACGCACCGTCCAAACAAACCCCTTCGTCGAACAACCAGGTGCCAGAAGCAGAAGCGGTAATTCATACTCCTACCCAAGTCACAAAGTTCCAATGGCCACGTCGAGGAGAACCGCAGCCGCGATCTGGCTGGTGGTGGTCGTGGTGGTCGCCGCCGCGGTGGCCGCCTGCGGCGCGGGCGCGGCGACGGAGACGGCGGCGACGGGCGGGCCGAAGCTGGGGTGCTTCTGTGACTGCATGAAGAACCGGTGCATGACGCTGGGCGGCGCGGCGGACAAGTTCGACTGCGGGATCGCCTGCAACCAGGCCTGCACGCAGATCGGCAAGCCGGGCCAGCTCAGGTCCGATGACTTCTGCGGCTTCTGAACAGAGGCTTCGAGGCCGGTGACTGCAAATCCGGCCTGCCGGCTTCTGTGGCCCGGAAGATTTCGTTCTTGCAAAACGAGCCTGTTAATAAAAGCAGTCTATGCTCTTCCAGCAGAAAATCGACGTGACGAGATAGTCTTCTGTTATCTAAATCTCACCTAGTCTTCTGTTGTGCTCATTTTTTCATTTAAAAATTTAATATATCATTTGTAGTTGAAATTGGAAGAGCAGAAATGCGGGAAACTGATCCGGAAATTCGACGTAGCCACCACGAAACAGCAAACGGGGCGCCCCTTCTCGGGCTCTCGGCTTCGAGGGCGAAGCGCGAGCGCGCACTAACCGGCCCGCGCGGCGCTCCCCCTCCAAAACTGTTTATCCGCTGGTGCTCCCCGCCGGCAGCTCGAGTGTTCCGGTGCGGGAGCTCATGTCACGAGAAAGCAACGGCCACTCCCACCGAAACCCGACGTCGCCGCATCAGTCACCAGACGCTCGTCGTCGCCCGCCCCACAAACCAACAAAGGAAACCACCGGGCCGCGCGTCACCGCCCTTGGAATTTGCTCTCGGCGCCGAGCTTCCCTCCGGGTCCCGGCGCGCAAACATCCGCAAGACCACCAGTCCACCACTCCCCAAATAATTGGTTGCCACTGTTGCACATCCAAGTGTTGCAGCTATTCTAAACTCTGTGGACGTGATAATAAACTAGTACTGTACTAGGACAACTCTTGTGGCTATGGTGCTCTCCTCCGATCAAATACTAATAATCGAGTCGCGTGAGTGATGACGTGCGGTGTGGTGCGAGGACGGACGCCGATCTTCTCCAGCTCGAACAGGAAACGGGATCGATTGGATACGGCACATTGATGGATTCGGCACACTGATCGTGCTGTACTGCTCTGTGGGTCGATAAGCATTTGTTTCGGGGCGTAAATGCAGCGAAATCACAATCTTCTTATTCTCAAGTTCCGGCTCACGATTTTCGTTTTCTTGGCACTCATTGATTTTTGAGATAAATGCCACTGCTAGGATGCGAGTGGGGGTCTGCTCAAATAATCATATTGCTATCTATAAAACTTATATATGATGTGGTCTCACGTATCAGTTGCATCCCTACCCACAACCAACACGCTTCATAGTCTCTGTAGGACTGGAGCCGCTGCTTGATTTCTTGCCCTACCTCCTCCATTCCAAGGTTCCCTGCGCTACTCCACTCGCTGGCAACAGTAGTCCATGGAGGCAGTGAACAGGAGCTCTTGCTCGTAGGTGATGGGCATCGTACTGTCACTCATCAGCATCGTTTCCGCGGCGAATCCTTTGTTTGGTTCTTCGAGCTGGTATGGCCTTGCTACAGTTTGCGTGTTTTTTTTTCAGGCTGTAGGTAGAGTGTTTGGGGAATTTTCGCTGATTATTCCAATGCGATGCGATTTCGTTGGTTGGCAACTTGGCATCAGTTCCTTGTGGGTACACGACTAGATTGAGTAGTGAGTGCCTGAGTGGCCCATCCGATACTTGCCCTGCCAAGATGCTCAATCTCATAGGGATTGCATTGTTTGGACTTACCAAAAGAAAGAGGCAGGAATCTAGGAGCAACATCGTCGGATCAGATGAGCATTTTTATCCAGTACTTAGAGAGCATCTCCAATAGGTATTTAAATTGACTAATTTAGATACTTGAGGTAAAAAGTAGCAGTCCAACAGATACCTATATCAGTACTTAAAATTTAGTTATCTTTATCTCCATCAAATTAAGCACCTATATATAACAATGTTTTAAGTCTATATATACCTCAAAACTATAGTCAATAATGCATAAATTAAGATGATGGGTTAAATTTAAATTTTGAGGAATGTTGAATTTAAGTATCTGTTAAAGATGAACACTCTATTAAATATCAATTCTGATTCACCAATGACTTAAACATAAATTTAGGTATGATAATCTTAGATAGCTATTGTAGTTGCTCTTACGTCGCTTTGCAGAGTTGCAGTCATAGGTAAAAATTAAGGTAGAAGTTGGACTAGAAGAATAAGGGCCCGTTTGGGAGGATCGTGACTTATGAAAAACTAGCTTTGCCTCTGACTTATGATCTCCGATAGCTTTAATGAATAAGCTTTTCTAAAATGAAGAGTTGAGATGAATTATCAATATTGCCCTCGCCTCGTTTTATTATTTCATAGACATATTAGAGAATTGTGTACATAGTGGGTTAACATACAATATATGAGATGTGATCTCATATCATCACACATCCTTGTCATTGATGAAATATTTTCCTTTTGAAAAATATTAGTTGTCATTAAAAATGAAACCAAGCTTAGACATTTATTTTTAAAAAAACTCTAATAGCGACTTTTTTTCTTTTAGCTTAGAGATTTTGAGTTAGTTTCATTTTTAATATAACTGTACTTAGATCATGGTTGTATATGACTTCGTAGAATCATTAGCGTGATGTGATGAAGGAGAATCATTAGCTTTTGGGGTGCCAGAAATGGTAGCTTTTGCTAGGGGGTTCATTTTGAGGACCGGCTTTTCCTCCTGTGGTTGCTCAAGCGGCTCATGCTAACACCCTTTGGTAAAACTTATGCATGAGCTGCGGCAAAAGCTGCTCCGCAAGCCATGCCAAACAGGTGCTAATACAGCCTCGACTTCGCAAAGAAGAGGGCATCAACTAGCTGATGACTGATCTGAAGAATCGGCGCTTTTTCCATGGCTCTGGTCTGGTAGTCCACACGCGTCTTAAAAGGAGGGAAAGCGAGACCACATGCATTTGTCCGTAGTTTCACATGGCGTGCCGCCGCTCTAATTCCTATTCTCCCCCAAACGCATGGCCTTTTTGGATTTGCCTCCGCACCGCACCCTCCGCTCCGCACATCGCCGTCCATGGCGTGGACGTATCGAGTACCGGCGGATAGTTCGGTGTGACCCCGCGTGTTCTTTTTTTTCCTTTTTTGGTCTTTTGCTTCTTGGGCTCATCTCAATTACGCTTTGTTTTTTGGGATTTGGTCGTTTTATAGGTCTGCATTTCTTGCATTGGGTTCATAATTCAGAAAGAAATTCCTGCATTGGGTATATTTTTTTTTTGATAATCTGCATTGGGTATGTTGATAGAGACGCGGTTCCTGTGCAGTCATCGTAGCGACTGCACGTTAAGCAGTCCCGGCTGCACTCGTTCAATCCAGATTTAATATTGTTCATAAATCAATGGAGCAAATAACTGTTCATCGGACACTGTAGCGCTCGATCTGATCCGTTCGCTACGAAAATGAATGGCCAAGATTGCTTGCAGGTTTAACGTGCACTCGATGTTCGTCCATTTTGATAGGGGGAACCGGGGAACGGTGAGAGCGAGTGGTAGTAATAGCAGCAGAAGAGTGATGAGTCTGCAGCTTCAAGAACACGTGGCCGTCCTTCCCTTCGCTCGCCTCTCCCCATCGGTGGTATAGTAAGGAACTTAGGGCGGGCTCCACCGCCTTTAACCATGGCATGTGTCTTTTGCCCTGTCTGGTCGGCTGGTCCTTCTGCTCCGTCCCCTTCTGCCTGTGGAGCTGAGTTCATTCCTCAATTTCTTGCTGTGTTTTTCTTGAGTTTTTTTTGGAGGTACCTTTCCGCTTTCCTTATTATCCATAGATGTTCGTCTGGGTTTCCCTACGAGAACGTTCCGCTGCTAAGATATCGGTTCCCCTTCAAACAGAGGATAGGAAAGCTGAAGCTGAGTGCTTTGTGTCGAGGTCGAGGCGTCCCCGAGCAATGGATCTCGAGTTTGGGAGAGGCCTGAGACCCCGGCAGGTGCGTCTTTCTGCGCAATCTAACAGCCGGTTCTTGTTCGTGAGATGGTGGAGCAATGCTTGCCGAATTTAGCAGTGGTTGTGTTTGGGTTCTTGCAGCGGGACTCATGGAAGACCACCTTGCTCCTGGCGTACCAGAGCCTGGGGGTGGTCTACGGCGACCTGAGCATATCTCCGCTGTACGTGTACAAGAGCACCTTCGCCGAGGACATCCAGCACTCGGAGACCAACGAGGAGATCTTCGGCGTGCTCTCCTTCGTGTTCTGGACGCTCACCTTGATCCCCCTCATCAAGTACGTCTCCGTCGTCCTGCGAGCCGACGACAATGGCGAGGGTACGCGAGTCGAAGAGATTTCAGTTGCAATGCAGGCTGTGCTCGCTGAAAAGATTATGATTTCATATGCTCTTCGATCTTGCAGGAGGGACATTCGCTCTGTACTCTCTGATTTGCAGACACGCGAATGTGAGCCTTCTCCCGAACAGACAGATTGCTGATGAGGAGCTTTCCACTTATAAACTGGAGCGGCCACCTGATACGACTGACAAGTCGCGCATCAAGGTGTGGCTTGAGAAGCACAGGAAACTCCGCGTTGCTCTGCTGATTATGGTGATGATTGGCACTTGCATGGTTATTGGGGACGGCGTTCTCACGCCAGCCATATCTGGTATCCCATATGCCCTCTGCGCTCTGTTGTTTGTGTTTCTACAGAATTAATTCCTAATGGCTTGTTACTTATACTTTGGCTTTTGGGGAAAATTGCCACAGTATTCTCAGCGGTTTCAGGGCTCGAGTTCTCCTTGTCCAAGGATCATCGTGAATGTGAGTTTGACCTGGAAGATTCCATGTTAAGTTTATTTCTTGTTTATAGTAGTATTTGCAAGACGTCAGGACGTTAGCATTTGGCTAGAGTTGACTATTGGCATAGGAATCTCTGTCAAAGTTCTGGTCTTTCTCTAATTGACTCCTTCCTTCCGTTAGCGTCAATTTTTCTTATTTGGTAACTGGGCCTTGAATTAACCATAGTAACCTCCTGACCATTCTAGGTTGAAGATTCATACTCTTACTGTGATTCTTAAAGAGGCGTTATTTGTTCCACAAGAGTATTCTCATGACCTACCTTAGTTTTCCTAGTGTGTTCTAGTTTTATTCTCATAGCTTGCCTTAGTTTTCCTAGTATGTTCTACTTCATTATTGCATAGTAAAAGTGGTTCATAACACGGTGTTTAGCAGTTGAAAAATGTCAATAAATTGTTACGCTAATTAACATGCTGTTGGCTGTACCATTGGAATCAGTCATGTGAATCGCAAGTTTTTTGCTCCCTACCTCCAGTTTGAGAAAATGGATTGTACATATTTTTAGATTTTGATATTGATTAGACTCTAGGGTTGGGGAACAGAAGTAGCTAATGGTCAAACTTTTGTAAATTGTCCACTATGCCAGGTCAGCATTTCCAGTTTACATTTCTTGGTTTGGCCTCATTAATTTCTTCTGTGCGCAGATGCGGTCATTCCAATAACCTGTGTCATATTAGCATTCCTATTTGCACTCCAGCACTATGGCACACATCGGGTCGGGTTTCTTTTTGCCCCGATAGTTCTAGCCTGGCTGTTCTGCATGAGTGCTGTTGGACTTTATAATATAATACATTGGAATCCTCAGATCTACCAAGCTCTGAATCCTGTTTACATGTTCAAGTTCTTAAGAAAGACTAGAAAGTATGGTTGGATGTCGCTTGGTGGAATCTTGCTCTGCATGACAGGTAATCTCTACAGTGCTCCTAAATATCTGAGTAGGACAAGCATATGTATAAGTTCATCCATTTTGTTTGGATGGAAGCAGTTACTTTTCTCCAGTCTGTTGCAGTTGTTGGCATGGATATGCCTGGCTAATAGTCTAACATGCTAATGACACAGGATCTGAAGCAATGTTTGCAGATCTTGGACACTTCTCATACAGTGCAATTCAGGTAAATTGTTGGTCCTGCATAAGAATTCATATAGTATCTTCTATACCAGCTCTGTATGCTGAATCACTTGGCTTTGCAATTCTCGTGCAGCTTGCATTTACATGTTTAGTTTACCCTGCGCTCATTCTAGCATACATGGGTCAAGCTGCTTACTTATCGAAACATCATGATTTCTACTCGAGCTCCCAAGTCGGATTTTACATTGCAGTTCCAGGTATGTGTTGCGACTCACGTATTATAATGCCTAGAATTTGATTTATTACTTGAATGCCAGAATAAATCTCTGTTACGTGTTAATATCAATCATCAGACTGGAAGAGATCTTCGATATTTTTGATAAAAAGAAGAATTGAAAATTTTCCTGGATTCTATTTCTCATTCTGTATGGTCTTCAGTAATTTCCTACTTTAGTTGTCTGCTTAAATTCTGTTATATATAAATGCACCATTGTACTAGAGCCCTTTTAAAATAGACCAAATGGTCTTGGTTTACCTCTAGGGAGGTGAGACAATAATTAGATCTGGACCATTGATTATTGATTAAGGGAAATGATTAACAAAATAAAAAATCTAGGTGAACTGGTACTGCTTCCGTGATTACCGCGCCTTCCTTTCCAGTGAGGAGTCCTTCCAAAATCGAAGAATATGTGCCACATTCTGCCCAGTACTTATATTTTTACAGTGCAAATGCCGTCAATGTTTCAAGAATTTTGTGCTACAATCCTGCACGTCACGTTTCTAGTACCAAATTTCCAAAAGGTATGAAGTTGACGACGCCACCTGTAGCAGGTCACGTTTACACCAAATGGCGACGCTACCTGCAGCACGTCACGTTTCCACCAAAATGGTCACACACGGTGCTCATGCATGCATGCATCGGTGACATTCCAAAACAAAATGAGCTAGTTTCTAAAATTGTGACATGCGCTACTTCTAAAATAAAGAGAGTACTTACTAAATTAAATGGTATAATAATTAATTATTTATCTTGAACTTTTACCTCCTATGAGGTAAAAGATCAATTTCCTCCTTAAGATTTGTGCAAATGGACGGTCCACGTTCATCTTGGTCTATATTAAAATTTGCCTTTTACTATTATTTGCAAAGGTGTCATTCTGTTATTGCAAAACACCGGGATAAGGAATATTTCATATTTGATTTGCACATATTTAAGGTCAATTATATCTTGATTATCTAATCATGGTCATTATTATGCATTTGAGTATATAATCTACCCTGTCGCAAAGTGCCTGATGACTGATACTCCTCCTGTAATTTCTCATCTTTTCAAAATTCATCACCACTGGAAATTATATGAAGTTTTTTGGTGCTAACTTCAGATAAGATTAGATGGCCTGTGCTTGTATTGGCAATTTTGGCATCGGTGGTTGGAAGTCAAGCAATCATCAGCGGTACCTTCTCAATCATCAACCAAAGCCAGTCCTTGAGTTGCTTCCCTCGAGTAAAAGTTGTTCATACATCTGAGAAAATCCATGGCCAAATATACATCCCTGAGATCAATTGGTTGCTCATGATCCTCTGCATTGCTGTAACTGTTGGATTCAGAAACACCAAACACATGGGGAATGCATCCGGTGAGTTGAAGCACTCAACAATTGATTTCATTATTACTACTCTAGCTTTAGTATTTCACAAGGCGTAAATTCCCCAATCGAACTGGAATCAGATTGTCCTTGATTATAACGTGTTGCTTTTCTGCAGGTCTTGCGGTGATCACTGTGATGCTGGTCACCACGTTCCTGACGTCTCTGGTCATCGTCCTGTGCTGGCACAGGCCGCCAATTCTGGCCTTGGCCTTCCTACTCTTCTTCGGATCCATCGAGGCGCTCTACTTCTCGGCGTCGCTCATCAAGTTCCTCGAGGGCGCATGGCTTCCGATCCTCCTGGCCCTCATCCTCATGTCCGTCATGTTCATCTGGCACTACACGACCATCAAGAAGTACGAGTTCGACCTGCACAACAAGGTGACCCTGGAGTGGCTCCTCGCCCTGGGCGACAAGCTGGGCATGGTCCGCGTCCCCGGCATCGGCCTCGTTTACACGGACCTCACGTCCGGCGTCCCGGCCAACTTCTCCCGGTTCGTGACGAACCTCCCGGCGTTCCATAAGGTACTGGTGTTCGTGTGCGTGAAGTCGGTGCCGGTGCCGTACGTGTTCCCGGCGGAGCGGTACCTGATCGGGCGCGTGGGTCCGCCGGGCCACCGATCCTACCGGTGCATCGTGCGGTACGGCTACCGCGACGTGCACCAGGACGTGGACTCGTTCGAGGCTGAGCTGATCGAGAGCCTGGCCACCTTCATCAAGCTGGACGCGTCGTACCGGTGCAGCGACGCCAGCGAGCAGGAGCTGGACGCGGAGCGGGAGCGGCGGCTGACCGTGGTGGCGAGCAACCCGCTCCGGCACCGCGCGAGCTACGACCTCCAGGACAGCGTCCAGCACTCGGCCGCGCAGTCCACCGTGGAGATGATGCGCGTCGGCAGCCCTGCCGCTCCCGCCGCGACGGACGGCAGCCCCATCCGCGCGGCCGCGAGCTCCGGGACGAAGCAGGTGAGGTTCTTCATCGACAGCCACGTGTCGAGCCCAGAGGCGGCGGACAAGCACCTGGCCGAGGAGCTGGAGGCGCTGGCGGCGGCGCGCGAGTCCGGGACGGCGTTCATCCTCGGTCACTCGCACGTGCAGTGCAAGCCCGGGTCGTCGGTGCTGAAGCGGCTGGCCGTCGACGTCGGGTACAACTTCCTGCGGCGAAACTGCCGCGGCCCGGACGTGGCGCTGCGCGTGCCGCCGGCGTCGCTGCTTGAGGTCGGCATGGTGTACGTGCTCTGACTGAGGTCGGCATGCTGTTTTTGGCCTCCTCTTCCTGAGCTGACACTGATACAAGAAACAAAGTGTTTACCTCACTTGTAACATGGAACTATGGAAGGATCTCTGGATCAGGCCGTTTTGTGTGTTTGCGCTATCGTGATGTTATCGTAGCTGGACTTCTCTGCATCTTGCCGGTTGTACATAAAATCGAAGACGCGTAATTCTGAAACAAATGAGAAGAGTTTACACCTTTGCTCATGCCCTCAATTTAGGTACACATGATTTTTCTTGAAAATTGTTTAAGAATTTTACATGCATTTAAATTTTATAGAAAAATAGAGATAACAGGAACAATTTCCCATTTCAAAGGAGGCCTAAGCCTTTGTGGCCAATGCAATTTGCTTCCAAGGAATCAGCAATTCGGCGGCACCTGATGGACTTGGACACGTTGGTGGTTCAAGTTGGGCCAAGAGATGGAAACACGTTCAGAAGCCCGCGTAAGGCCACTACGGCCCATTCAAGGTCAGCCTAGATCCCCGCCGATATGGGCCACGCTATTATCCACAACTCCATCTCATCTCATCCAATCCGATCCCAGCCTCTTCGATTCTCCCATCGCTTCAGCACTTCAGCAGTGGTTGGTTGAGCCAGCCAAGCCAGGTCGTCGCCACGGCGCCACCCTACCCGCCGTGACGCTTTCCTTTCCCTCCCTGATCCGCGAGAAACGCGGCCGCAGGTGGGATCCCCGCCCCAATGGCGACGGCGTGCCCGCCGCTCTCGCTGCCGTCCACCTCCGTCTTCCGCGGCGGCAGGTCCGGGTCCGCACGCCGGCGGTTCTCCGCGGTCCGCTGCAGCGCCGTCGGAGGTGAGCGCCGCCCCCCTTCTCCTCTGCTGACCAATCGGATGGCCTGGGGGTTGAGGATTAAGTTGGGCTTCTTTTGTCATGCTGCTGTTTCAGAGGCGGTGGCGGAGGTATCGTCAGTCGGGACCGCGGAGGAGCCGCTGCTGGTGAGCGCAATCAGGGGGAAGAAGGTGGACCGACCGCCGGTCTGGCTCATGAGGCAGGCCGGGAGATACATGAAGGCAGGTCCACTTTAGTTTCGCTTCAAACACTCTGTACAATATCATCTGTGTTGTGTTATGCATGAGCATTACAGTTTGCAATTAGAGGGCAGATGCACATTGCATTAAGTTTTGCAAGAAACAACTAAATATGGACCGTGATAATTCGAGGTTAAAAATTTGAAATGCTCAATGTTAGGGTGGTTCTAGGATTTAGGCTAAAAAATGGCTATGGCAATATGATCTAGTAGCAAAAGTATCTACTACAACTATGTTACCACAAAAACCCTGTGAATAATCATTGGCCATTGAAAGTCTAAATTTTCTTTTGTGGGAAGCATGCATATATTACCTTCAGTTTTGAACACGTGCTATGGCTGCTTGAAAAAACAAAGAACCAGATTACTCTTTTCTTTGAAATGCTTATTTGCTATTTGTATTGCAAGGGGACAGTCATTTGGGACCTGGGCTCCTAACAAAATGTTTGCCTCTGCATTTTTCTACAGAGCTATCAATTGCTGTGCGAACGGTATCCTTCATTCCGTGAAAGATCAGAGAATGTTGATTTGGTTGTTGAGATCTCACTGCAACCGTGGAAGGTTTTTAAGCCTGATGGGGTAAGATGCTTATGTTTTGGCCTTTTATGTAATCTTTAGTAATTATCTCAGAGCATACATGTCTTTGATATGTTGCACACATGTAAGATTGTTGTTTTACTATTGATGTCTTGCTTATTTTTAGCACTTGCTTTTGATTAGGTTATCTTGTTCTCGGATATCCTTACACCACTTCCTGGGATGAACATACCTTTTGACATTGTGAAAGGAAAAGGTCCAGTGATTTATGATCCCTTGAGAACAGCAGCTGCTGTGAATGAAGTCAGAGAGTTCGTTCCTGAGGAGTGGGTGCCTTATGTAGGGAAGGCTTTAAATTTGTTGCGCGATGAGGTTAGTATTCATTTTCTGTACCCAAAATGAAAACTGGAAATACGCACCCAGCTAGACATTCAAAAAGAGCAGAAGTAGGTGTAAGCTGTGTATATACCTTTCGTGGCCCGCTCAACTTTTATTTTTATTGCAAGCATTACATTCTAATTGACCAATCCTCTCTGTTTCACAGAATATACTGTTATGGCCTTTATGTTGCTCAATATTTAGGCTGCTCTGTTTGTTTTTAATATGACATTATTTAGGGCTTGGAACATCAAGGAGACATCACATGTTATAAAGATCATGATTGAAAAATAGTTCTAGGTTTGAATGGAAGATAACAAGCAGTCTCTCTCCTTAGTATATTTGGATCCAGCTTTTACATGGACTTTACTTTTCAGCATGTATATTTAAAATAAAAATGCAAGAACATCATTTCCATGCAATTGTTTTGCATTTGTGCTGACTCCGTTGCTTATTGTTCAGGTTAAAAATGAAGCTGCTGTGCTAGGTTTTGTTGGAGCTCCCTTCACATTGGCATCTTATTGTGTGGAAGGAGGTTCATCAAAGAACTTTACTATGATAAAGAAACTAGCCTTCTCAGAACCAGAGGTATTGAAAATATCTTTGCCCTACATGAATTTCTGTTTGACAATCTTTTGTTAAGATTGCAATAGCTTGCTGATAGTTTGCTTGGCTGCTAGCATGATGTCACAATAGTCAACTTACTGCAAATAACATTGTTACACTTTATCAAATTTGTTTTACATTTACTATTCACTATCAATTTTCCCCTGATAACCTGAGTCTTGTTAAACTAATTTTGACAATTTGCTTGTATATGTGTAGATTCTACATACCTTGCTACAAAAATTCACGATATCTATGGCTAACTATATTAAATACCAAGCGGACAATGGAGCACAAGCTGTCCAAATTTTTGATTCGTGGGCCACTGAACTCAGCCCTGCTGATTTTGAGGAGTTCAGCCTGCCTTATGTAAAGCAGATCGTGGATAGTGTTAAGGAAACACATCCAGACTTACCTCTGATTTTATATGCAAGTGGATCTGGGGGCTTGCTTGAGAGGCTTCCTTTGACTGGTGTTGATGTTGTTAGCTTGGACTGGACAGTTGATATGGCTGAGGGCAGGAAAAGATTGGGATCTAACGTAGCAGTTCAAGGTAATGTGGACCCTGGTGTTCTTCTTGGATCGAAAGAGTTCATTAGCAAACGGATTTATGACACTGTGCAGAAGGCTGGCAATGTTGGACATGTATTGAACCTTGGTCATGGCATTAAGGTCGGAACTCCAGAGGAAAATGTTGCTCACTTCTTTGAGGTTGCAAAAGGAATGAGATACTGAAGTTGTAGATTCGCTGCTTGAGGATAGATGCAGAAAGCCATGTGTAGCGTAGAGTCTGAGTACTTGAGGAACACATGATTTTGTGATTAATTATATATGTTGCATTTCAAGTTCCGATTTATTGTAATCTTGTAAGCATATTTAGTTGAGTAGCAATGAAATGCCTACTTTTTTATACCACTATAATAGCAGTATAGTGTTGGAACAATCTAATCTTATATTTCTAAAATGAACTTTTCTTTTCTAATGATAACAATTTAAAACAGATATGGTATTAATAATTTATGCTGCTTAAGCTTTCCGCAAAGTGTGACTGAATGGAATGCCTCCAGGCAATAAGCAGGTACAGTAGACAGTACATGTATGAAAAACACCTGCACATCTCCGAGGTTATTTTCCTCCGGTTTCAAGAGGGATGAATAGAAAATTACAGCCTCTAACCTTGCTAGCTGCATCTATTCTACAGTTCTCAGACTGTTCAAACTACGAGAAATTGCCACTTTGAGGAAATGCATTGTTATCTTTGACTAGGATGATCAGTTTGCAGCATGCAGGTGAGAAAGACATCCAGGGGGAGAGA
This sequence comes from Zoysia pacifica, assembly GCA_001602315.1. Classification (NCBI taxonomy): domain Eukaryota; kingdom Viridiplantae; phylum Streptophyta; class Magnoliopsida; order Poales; family Poaceae; genus Zoysia; species Zoysia pacifica. The sequence goes on from BCLH01000026.1 coordinate 402,841, forward strand.
ACAGCGGAAGCCTGTTCCAGATAGCAGCCAGAGAACAAGGGCCAAACTTTTTTAGCGTTTTGCACAGGCAGGTGGAGCAAAAACAAATGCCAATTGGAGAGGAACGATACGATCACAAGATATGGCTGCTCGTGTAGGTCACTACCCTTATTTTTCTGTTGTTCTCAACACGCTAGACTTCTATTGCATTAGCACCCAGTTTTAGAAAAGATTGTTATTTTAGTCCAATTGCTTGCTTCAGCTGCAAGCACGGATTAGGCACGTATTATATATTTCCCCTTTCTGTTGCTGCATGGTTGCTACTACTTCGGTGGCCTATTTTGATCATGAGGGTTACTTTGGAATGCAGGAATTTATAGAAATTTTATAGAAATCAGTTTAATTTTATAAAAAAACCCTCGCGGGACCGCTGGGCCACACAAGCGGGTGATCGATCGGCTGCCGCTTCCACCGGACATCTGTGCACGTGAAAAAAATCGCTTTACAGAACCAGCGGCTTCTCGCACCCGGAAACGCTCACGCCCCGCCACAGTCCCACAGCGACACGACGGCCAGCGCAGGCCTCAGACTTTTTCTCGTCGCGCACGTCCGTCCGAGGAGAAACCTCCTCCTATCTAGTACTACCCGGCGAGAGTGAGAAGTGGTAGGGTTGGTTTCGGCGTCGCTTTCCGGCGAAATATCTCCGCCGATGGGAGTGGAGCTCTAATTTTATTCTTTTCCTTCCGGCGAAATATCTCCGCCGATGGGAGTGGAGCTCTAATTTTATTCTTTTGTGTGCGTCCACGACATTACTCCCGCGCTCTTATATCTATCAATCTATACTAAACATATTGATATTGGTTGGATTCGTGCATATTATCTTCTATCTGAGTCGGGATCACCAGCAGTCGACTGCGCTGCCGTGTGGGCCGCGCGCGCGTTTGGCTCTATGCGCAGTGACGATTGCATGTGGCAGTCGATTGTCGAGGATCTGTATCTTTTCTATCTATGAATCTGTTCGGCTACCTTACTTTTTGCTGTTACAGTTGACTATAGCTGCACTTTTTTTTCACTGTTTTTTTTAATAACTAAGTAACTGCAGTTAGAAAAACATCTACCGAACAGGTCCTATGCTTGGTAGTACTATCTTCGGCGATGGATGGAGCAGCTACTGCCGCTTCATCTCGTACAGAGCAGCCGCTTCATCTCGTGTACAGAGCGGCCGCTTCATCTCTATAAACAGAGTCTGCACCCATAAATTAAATATGCGAGTTTTGCGAGAATCTACGAATAGTTACTATAGATACTCAATAATTTATTTATTCAACATTTAATTTATCACTCTATTGTTATATATACATCTAATTAAAAAAATATTAATAACTTTAAAGATATGATTTTTTTAATTTGTTCTAGTGAGTTTAAAGTTGAACATTAAAATTAAAACCTCGCGTTTACACTATAAAATTTCAACAAAATTGACTAAAATTTGTTAAAAAATATTTTAAATAATAGCAAAAAACTTTATGTAAATTTGTATAAATAGAACAAACATAATAAAATGACAGGTTTTTATGTGTTATCGCGGACATACCCGCTTGTCCAACAGATCACTGTTAAGCCGAAAAAATAAATAGTTGATCTGCAAAAGCTAATAATATAATTTTTTGAAACAAATATGCAAATTCGTGCCGCTCCACTTTCAACTTGACCGGACATGAATCTTACTGCTACTCCTACTGCAGTACTACCACCAAGCACCAGCCCCAGCACCAGCAATTCTATAACCAATGACTATTTTTTCTGGCTCTCTGTTGCTGCAGCTCTGTTTTCACCAGTCCTCCTGCAGAACACTTGAAGGTTCTAGAAACGTGGGCTGAGTGGCTGACACAACGAGAGGGACGACGCCGATTGTCTGTACTATGCTCTGTTCCGCGTCCTACCATTTCTCGGCATTGTCGATTCGGCACGCACCAGAACCTGTTGCTTGAAAGCTAGGGCCTCGATCAAATCTGTTCGATGCGATGTGGACACCAGCACGATGGAGACGTTCATATTGGCCATATCCATGGTTACGGCTCCACCGAGACGTCATCGAACGCAGATATTTTCAGCGTTTCCCTGCCACTGCAAGCACTCCACTATCGATCAGTATTGCGGACGTGGCTGCTTCGCTCAGCGAGTCATGAGCGGAGACCACGCGGGTATTGCGGTCGGACCGTGCCGGCCGGAGGACTCGTGCCGCCCCAAAATCCGGGTGTCGTTGGATGGAACGGACCTGTGCTGTTGGGATGAGAAGGCATCTAATATAATGGCGTTTCTAATGGTTCAGATATGTGCTTTTTTTTTTATTTGATCAGCCATGAGTCCGTCATCAGGCAGAGGGCGCCGGTTAAAAAATCTTCTTGGGCGCGTTCGTTTGAGATTTTGCTAGCGGGATGTTGGTGCGCTTTACTGTAGCGATTTTTGCTACAGTAAAAAATTCACGAAACAGGAATCCGCGCAGCTCCGCACTGCGCCAAGTCGCGCATCCGAACGCTCTCCTTGTGATCGCGAGGTGGGTCCCAGAGAAAACAATGCAAAATGGAGAGGGTCCACCGTCAGTGGAAGTACAAGCGTGCACCGCTACGCCGTTGAGTGCCAGCCGCCGGCCGAGCCCTCCGACAGGGGGCGCCGGCCGCCTATAACATGACCTGCTCCTCACTTCTGGAGCGCGTGGCTTCGTTCGCCCGATCGAATCTGCTGCAGCTATTGACCAGTGCTTCGGTTGTGAGCGAGCGACTCGTCGCCTTCGTCTAGCTAATCTCAGATATCCATTGTTTCCGAATCACCCTGACTAGTGAGAGAAGAGAAGCTTCTTTTGGGGCTGCCCTGTCGCCACAGTTCCGGCCTCTTACACGTCCCGCTCCTGCATCGCTGGGATCAGGTACTTGTCTCCTTTCTTTCCTTCTTTCTCTTTCTCTTTCTCCGTCAGTCCGTCGTAGAAGTATGTTTTTTTGTTGGAACAACTAAGTACTTCCTCTGTTGTACTCACTCTGTTTTTAAATTGGCATTGTTGATTAACTTTGTTTTTAAATTGGCATTGTTGATTAACTTTGATCATTCGTTTTATTTAAAAAAATTAAATATATAAAATTTTAATAATAAATTAAATTATATTAAAATATATAAAATTTATCAAAAAAAGTTGAATAAAGGAAATGATCAAATTTGAATTTAAAAAACAACGATGACATCAATTAAAAAACGGAAGGAGTATGTTTTGGGTTGAAACCAAGTCTTTTAGATGTCCTAGTGTTAGCAGGAGTACGCACGTTTATAGACGTTGTTGTTCATCCATTTAATTAGAAACTGGTTGATTACATTGTTGGATCATACAGTACCAATCTTAGTTCTGCCGCAAACACAGGTGATGTACTGCCGTTGTAGTACCGTTTACTACAGTACTGGTGCATGCGTCATCCTAGTATGTTTTGAAAAGGAGAGAGATACACTAAAAATGTATTGAAAAGAGAAAAAAATCTATCGAAAAGTAAGAACAACTTATACTTATGAAAAACTTGTGTAGTCCAAATTGACTTATATTTTGAGACGAAGGGAGTAGTATACTAGGATTCTTTTCAGTACACACTAGGCATCTTGTACCAAATATCCGGACCCAGTAGGCTATTCTATTATCCTTTTTTTGTAAATATTTGTTTTCTATTGATTCATAAGTCCATTACTAGATTAAGCTAGTTTTAGCCGAATCTGTGATTTGGTGCACTTGCACATTCATATCACGTAGGCCTCGGTTTTCATGGTCTCATTATTAAAGGACAGACAAAAACTCTTTGATAGTACATCTCCTCCTCTTAACATTCATGTTGCCAAAGACCATTCACATGCATGGAAATGTTCCCTTATTATCATATTCAACCATGATATTTTGTAACTATTGTTCCGTATCTAACTATTTTGCCTCTCCTAGCAGTTTTGCGCCTCACTAGTAGACAACAGTAATTCTAAAAAAAAAAAGGGAGACACATCAATATTAAAGAAATGCTGGAAGATGTGCTTGCATGTTAGAGAGTTACCGTGTGCTGGATTTGGCATGGTAGCCCAACAAAATAGCACTTCGCTTGACCTATATGATATCGAAGTACAAGCATATGCACAGCAACAGGTCCGTGTGCAAGCACGCAATGGGGCGAGATGGGGCAGCTCAGCCATCATGGTAGAGTACCATCTTGGTGGAGACGGCTGAAACTACAGGTCATCTACAGGCAGGCTTAGTGCACACCACCACTGGTCTCCTCAAGCTTCAAAATCACTAGTTTTTTTTTTTTCATACTGCGATCAGAGAAGATGGTCGACAAAGGGAGCATCCTGATGCAGAAGTATGAGATGGGAAAGTTGCTTGGTGAGGGGAGCTTTGCTAAAGTTTACCATGCTCGTGATGTTAACACTTCACAGAGTGTTGCCATCAAGGTGATCGACAAAGAGAAGATCTTGAAGTGTGGTCTTATGGACCAAATAAATCGAGAGATTTCGGTGATGAAGCTGGTCAGACATCCAAATATTGTCCAAATGCATGAGGTGATGGCTACAAAAACCAAGATCTATTTTGTGCTAGAGTATGTCCGGGGAGGAGAGTTGTTCAACAAGGTTCGGCGTGGCAGACTGAAAGAAGACGCGGCTCGGAAGTACTTCCAACAGCTAATTAGCGCTGTTGACTTTTGTCACAGTAGAGGGGTATATCATCGTGATCTGAAGCCTGAAAATCTTCTTCTCGATGAAAATCGAAGTCTCAAAGTATCAGACTTTGGTTTCAGTGCACTTCCTGATTGCAAGAGACAAGATGGTTTGCTCCATACTAGCTGTGGTACTCCTGCGTATGTTGCTCCGGAGGTGATTAATAGAAAAGGATACGATGGTGCAAAAGCTGACATCTGGGCATGTGGAGTGATCCTTTATGTATTGTTAGCAGGCTATCTCCCTTTTCAAGAAAAGAATTTGACAGACATGTATAAGAAAATTTGCAAAGCAGAACTCAGGTGGCCAAGCTGGTTTTCTTCAGATGTTCGGAAGCTTTTGCGACGTATTCTTCATCCAAATCCTAGTGCACGGATCTCTGTTGCAGAAATCATGGAAAGTCCTTGGTTCAGAACTGGCCTCGATGAAAGATTGTTTGCTGATAACATTGATCCAGTAGAGGGTGCTGTGCCTGTCAACATAGATTTGACTTTAAATTCCTTAAATGGTACTACAGTTGAAGAAAAACAAGAGGCACAGAAACTTACTAATTTGAATGCTTTTGACATCATTTCTCTTTCAAGGGGATTTGATCTCTCTGGTATGTTTGAGGAGAATTCCAGCAAGGAAGAGTCCAAATTCACGTCTAACAACACGGCTTCAACAATCATGACAAAGCTCGAGGCTATTGCAAAATGTTTGCGATTAAAGCTTACAAAGAAAGATGGTGGATTGTTGAAGATGGAAGGTTCTAAACCAGGAAGAAAAGGTGTCATGTCTGTGGATGCTGAGATATTCCAGATCACACCAAACTTCCATCTGGTGAAGATCCAGAAAACGAACGGTGATACCCTTGAGTATCGTAAGGTTATGGAACAAGATATTAGACCTGGGCCTGGCAGGGTGAGCAATCCCTACAGCTGAACCAACGACCTTAGATCTCTTCAACAAGTGCAACAGTAGTAGAAATTGTGACAAACAAAATGTCCCATCTTTGGATCAGTAATGTACACTTGCATTCATGTTCTTACTTGGAGTTTTATGTTTATATTAACAATTCAGCTGAAGTATCATTTTCTATCTAAAGAGAAATCATTTCATAGTATGATTTTGGTCGTTGGAGATTTGAATATTGTAAAAGGCTGCTTCTGTTGTTGGAAATGCCCCTCTACTTCAATTGCACACCAAACAAGATTTAACATCCCGATGAGAACAATAACATTGCTTCTATTCGAGTTCGATTTGCTATGCGATAAGGTTAACTGGAAAATTATGTAAATCCTTTGATGTGACGGTGAACTTTCTACTTTGGATTTTTTTATCTACTCCTACTACTCAGAAATGTGGGCAAGTGTATTATCCTGGCAAGCAACATGTTACATGCATGTCAAAACTGAATATAGCAACAAAGGGAAGAAAATATAGCAGTGCGCAAAAAAGAAATATAAAATAGTTACGTGCGTAGGACAATGATTAGGAGAACGAAAGAGAATGTTGCAGCGACAAAAATAAAAACGTCGACAGCAGGGTTCGAACCTGCGCGGGCGAAGCCCAACAGATTTCAAGTCTGTCTCCTTAACCACTCGGACATATCGACGATTCTTGTTAATAGAACGGTAGCATATAATAAATAATAGCATCTTAACATGACTGCACACGTAATGAGAAGTCACGCTAATTAAAAAAATTGGATCGCCGTATATTTAAGGGAATATGAGGGCACGAGCAGTTTAAACTATTGTAACAAAATTAGCATAAAAGGATCAGAAAAAGATTATAGAAGTAGTACTGAAACTACTGAGTAAGCCAGAAAGTAAGAGCATCGATTCAAATAATATATATTTAACTTAATACAGCCAGGGGACTGTTATACTCTACTCTAATTAGCAGCAACTACAGCTGCCGGTACATTCAATAGGACGACCTAAAGAAACTGAAGATGAACATCAGCTACGTAGTTTAATAGTACTAGAAATACACTACAATAATCTTTGTGGGACAATTCATATCAGCTCAAAGCGATTCTCTCTTCTTCTTGCTTTTAGATTGCTTTGCTAAAAGAACTGAAAGTCCATTCAGTGCAAATTTCTTTCTCTTTCCTGAAACTCTTTTGCGAGCAGCCATATCTTCTTTACACAAGACACCGCTCCTATTCAGAATCTGGCCAAGTGAGATATTTGGTGACTCGCTCGTATTGTCGTCCCACACACTCTTGTCATACTCATCAGGTCCCATTAACTTCATCCTCAAAATCTGCCCAATCGACAATATTGGCTTGACTGATCTATCTGATGCATCAGCAATGACATCCATGGTGTGTGAATCTTTATGACGGTGAGCTGAATTTTTGAACTTTGGCGAGCCACCAATAGATCGCTTCTTGTGTCCAGTCTCAGATTTCCATCTGCGAAGAATCTCTTCAACCACAAGCTTCTCATGGTTTGCTGCTTCTACTCTCTTTAGTGCCTCTTGTAGTGCCTTCTTGCATTCCTCAACCTCTATTTTAGCATCCTCGAGACTCTTAACCGACTCCAACTCTGAACTGTTTGCTGCATCTACCTGCAACATAGCATCTTCTTCTTTCTTCCTAGAGGCTTCAACGGCTTCACGAGCTTTAGAGAACAGCGCAAAGTACTCCTCCGCTGAGAGAGTCACTCCATCAGAAGCAGTATTGCCTTCTGAAGAACTTTCACTGCTCAGCAGAGCTTTGACCTCAGCAAGTGCGAGAGCTTCTGCTGCTTTCGCCGCTTCTTCCATCTTCTTGGCTGCAATGCATCTGACCTCAGCTATGCTAACGCTAGCCTTTGCCTGCTCAATTTCTGCAGTCAGAACTGTAGCTTCATATTTTGAATCATTTGCCATGCTCCTGAGCTGCTGCACCTCAGACGTCATTTTCTTGATCTCGATGAAAATGTCTGCAGGGTCTTTGCGTCTCTGCTGTAGATCCTTCAGAGTTTCTAACTTTTGCGTCGTCTGATCCAGCTCCTCCTCCAAAGAAGAAATCAAGGAAGTATTGGCAGAAAGCTTTTCTTGGGCTCTCTCCAGCAGCATGTTCTCTGTGGTTATGGAATTGTGCAGTAACTCAACAGCAGCCCTCACTTCAGCAAGAGCACTTGTAGTTCTGATTAGGCTTTCTTTTGCCTGCTCAAGTTCCACAGAAACTGAACTTGTATGCTTCTTCCGATGATCTCCTGCGGCACCAAAATCCACATCCACCTTGACACTTTCAGGATGCTGCTCTTCAGTTTCAGCCACAGAAACTTGATCGGTTTCATCGGACTTTATGACGTCGGATGCTTCAGCGGTTTCTTTGTGTATCTTCAGCTTTAGTTCCGTTATAATTTTCTTGGTGGACTCCAGTTCCTTCAACACATCAAGGGTCTCCCTTTCTTTGATGGCGAGCTCATTCTCTAGCTGTGCAGTCTGCTGCTGTATGCTGGCAGCTTCATCAGCCTCTCCAGGAACTTCGTCTTTCTGCAGGTGAACATGTTCCGTAAGTGGAAAGGAAGATCGATCAGACATAACATTGTGAAAACAAAGAGAAGATATCTATCCTTAATGAAAAACTGGACAAAGAATCAGATCTGGCAATGCAGGGATGCACCTGTAAACTCTTCGATAACCAAGAGTAGGAACGCTCAAAGCAACACTGTACTAGTACAAAGGACAAATCCGCCTATGTCCGGGAGTAGTTCCAGCTCACGGCCTCCAAAACAGCACGGCCCGTACCACGATTCAGAAGCCGTGTTATTACTGGCGGAGCTAAACCAACCATTCATTTAGGAACCCCCAATGCGAGACACTGTCACTATACAGGCGTACGTGCAATGCAATGGAGGCAACGGGATTCACCGCGTTGCTCGAGCAGAAAACGGACAAACGCGGCAGTAGGTTCGTGCCATAATCACTCGAGGGACAACCAAATTACGCGAAACTGACATGTAAATTAAGAGCGTTGCGCCCATTGACTACCCACAACCACCAGCATATAACTCACTGCAAGAATGGTGCCCGAAACAGCTCGCCTACCCACATCCGCCGCAACCCAAATCGATCCGGGCAAGGAGCAAGCAAGCAAGCAATGCCGTGGCCGGAATCTTTCGCCCGTTGTTTCGAGCGCGAGCTAAGCACGGACGACATCGACGGAGGAGAATGAGATGGGAGGATGGGGAGAAGGCGGCGGCGGCACCTTTGAGGGGGGCGCGAACATGCGCTTGACGAGGTCGGCGTTCCAGGCGGCGCCGCCGCCGAAGCGGTCGACGGCTTCCCGCACCGACTCGAAGGGCGCCGAAGTGTCGATCTCCGCTCTGCAGCCGCCCACGCCCCTTCCGAGGGCGGCCGGTGGCGGCGGGCATTCGGCTTCGGAGCTCATGGGAAACGGCAGGCGGAATGGAGTTTGGCAGACTTGGGGAGTTGGGGGGAGCTGGAGAGTGGAGAGTGGAGTGGCTAGTGGTGCCGGGCGCATAGAGCTAGCTATTGGAAGGATAGAAAAAGGCTTTGGCTTACGAACGAGGAGAACGTTGACCGCTCGAGCAAGGAGCCGTTGGTCGTGCCCTGCACTGTCTGCTTCGCGCCGGGCACCAGATCGGGGAGCGCGCGCACACCGCCGCGTAGGCGCTCCACAGGAAACCGGTGTGCCATTAACGGTCGACCACGAAGTTGGTGGGGGCGGTGATGATGCTCTGCTCCGACCACGGAGAGTGAGGTGCTGCAGAGAAAAGCGGCGAGACGCCCGTTGCGCCGCGCAGTCGCACGAGGATCGGACGGTCGAAGCCAAGCGCGCTTTATTTTAACCCGAGGGAGCTCGCGGATCACGAGAAACCAACGCCGTTGTCCGTTGGGGATCTGGACGATGGCTTAACCCGAGCTTTATGGTAATGGACTCATTGACACTGAATCAGTTATGGCACTTGGCTGAGACAAGTTAACAAGCGCTCGTCGAGTTGTCTGAAGCGTTGGTCCGTTTGCACCGACTTGGGTGTTCGGCTCGAAACCGACAGATTCGCAGCTGCGCGCTGTGCCTGTGCCACAGGCTCACTGGTACTGGACTGGACTGGACGACTGTGGGTTCAGGCGTTCCGCTGACCGTTGTGAGAAGAAAAGGCCGAGTGGCGACTGGGTTCTTTGCCCATATACCGGCTCCGAATATCAGTCCGGCCCAAACGAATCCAGCCCACGAAAACTCCGAAGTGGTTTCTCTCCAAGGATTTCACGGTTTGATAAAAATCAAGTATTTTTAACACTAATAGTTCCGATGTCCGTGCTAACGCTACGGTCTAAGAAAAAATATTAACTTAAAAAATAATATTTTAATATTATAATTTGAAGTTTCTCATTCTTCACCATAAAAAGTTAAATACTCTCACCGTCTCCGATTACTTGTCATCATACAGCTTTTACTTATTCTCTCTTTTTAATATATTTTTTTTATTCTCAATACATCTTTATCTTTATCTCTCTCTTTATTTTTAGTACATCTCACTTTTTCACTATTTTTAATTCACGTGCCCACAGTAAATGAGGACGGAGGGAGTACAAACTAATCCTTCAAAGTTTATATGCATCGTATATAAAACTGCTTCATGCGATGCGGTGGCAAGGGCAATGGTAGACCGGTGGCAAAACGCGGCAAACTGGGGTGGAGCGGATCAATTTTGGCAGGAAGCAATGCGGCGCAGTCGAGGCAGAGTTAAAGCTTCATGCGATGCGGCGACACCGGAGCATAGCGGATGGATGGTTAGGACTGATGCGAACAGAAACGGTTGGGAAAACACCTCAACTATTTTCACTTTCATATTTGCAACACAGTATAGAAATGAAAACAAAAATAAAAAAATTGAAATGAAAACGAACGGATAAATACAAAGTTTCAAAAAAGAAATAATCTAAATGGGGATATGTCGGTGTTCTGACAATCGGCACAGTAAAATTTACGTAATCGAAGAGAGAATTTATGCGCTTTTCGTATTTAAATGGTCAACTCTAAAGAAGACTCGAGAGTTAACTTGGTTTGAGCCGCCGACGAGGCGTAATACCCTATGCCCAAAGGCAAAAGAGACCAAATCATATGAACTTAAGAACACGAGTACAATACAGAAGGGCTCTGGTTCCATAAAAAACCCTAGCACACATGAGTGAATATGACTACAGTGAAATGACTTGAATCTAACTTGGCTTCACTTCACTCCTCGTCTAAAGACCTTTGGTACCTTTTATATAGGGCCAGACCAAGGTTACCAACTTGGCGCTTACGAAACCTGCTCAGTCGTCGCTTGAGTTGGTCGTCTGGCGTTTGCTGGCGCTGGTGCAGTTGGCCGATGCTCTTCGTACGTCCTTTATCTAGTCGTGGGAACAAATAACACTTTTTTATTTTGGTTTACCGATCGATTGATTGCTTTACCAACTTCTGAAATGCTTTACGTATAGTCAAAGTTGATTTACCTCCTGCTGTACGTTGGTAGAAATCTCTGTGATTGTCAGAGGTTGGCTGTTTAGGCAGTGGTCGACCCTCGAAGGTCGGACTGTGGCGTTGGCTTCTAGCTGTTGGCTGGTTGAACCTTGCTGTGGTATAGCCCGCACCTTTCGGTGGTTGGGTTAGGATGCTTGTGTGGTTCCGCCTCCGAGGTCAGGATGTTTTTGACGGGACGTGATTCTTTGGGTCGTGAATGGGTCGTGGGTGGTAGTTCGCAAACGGGTCTTCGCGTAGAGGTCGGATCCGTAAATATTTAGGGTGTACTATCCCGACAGGATATAACGAAAACAGTCGATAATCGGTAATCCACAAGCATCAATAAGATAAACCTCGATCATTCACTAAGTTTTACTTACATATAACACAACAATACATATAAAATTCTGCATAAATAAGTCATTAGTTTATCAGCTTAGCTTGAACATGGTAAAAAATAACCACTCTTGTATATCTGATGAGATGTCGCGTTTAATCATTAGTTGCTTGACCTTTTTTTTAATCACATTATAGATATTGCTTGCTGCTTCTATAAACCATCCCTTCTGCCAAGCGAACATTTTTTTAAATTTTATTTTGGATCCAGAGTGAGCGAGGTTTTCGAAAGTAGGTGAACGCCATCTACCGGGGGCTCTCACATTTGTTCTCTCCAAATGAAGGGTGAATTTCACCCAGATCCGTAAGCTTCTTGCCATGGTACGTGTTTTCCATACCCGTGTGTACGTGTGAGAACCTTGATATTAATATAAAATAAATTTATTTTGTTTTTCAACAACTTTTTTTAATCTCATATATTTGTTTTAAGTAGTTATATTTTGTTAACTAATAATAGTATGTGTGGGTGCAAAATCTAGGAGATTTAAAAGAGTTCATTGGTAAGATTTGTAACGGGTGGTTGTTAAAAAATTTCATCCGACAGATTTGTAAAAAAGAATAATTTTTTGTGCATTTTGTGCACGTAGTCTAACTTATCTCTGTTAGAGACATTTTACTGTGTGTACGTAGAAAAGAAAAACTGTGCTTTTTAAGGAGCAGAGACTAATTGAGTAATATAGTAAAATATTTTTAGAAAGAATAAAGTGTTGTACATTATGATCTTCATGATAAATCTAATAGTACCACTTATGCAAGATTACTTTGTATTTTTTTTGTTATTTTAGGAATAATATCTTAGGTGACATTGTAAATTTGTTTTATCCGGAATATACCACTATCAGTGACATTATTATCGGACATATACCACTATTAGTGACATTATTGTGTCCCACGTGTCTTTGAGACATCAATTTCATATATAGGATTGACAATTTTTTTACAATGGCATGTAAGAAATTGCCCCTAATTTTAACCAAACCCAAACATTTTTCTTAAAGCTTACCACAGTGTCATAAGGTGAAAACCTATAGATTGGGCTTTCTCTTTCTCAATCAGAATCGGTTCAACAACACCCTCAAAACTTGGAATCATGAATTCAACTCGTTGAGCTGCTTTGTACATTTATAATAAATACTAAGAGAAACATCTGCTCCCTCCGTTCTTTAATTGATATCTCCGTTGATTTTTAAATTCAACTTTAACCTTTCGTCTTATTTAAAAAATTTGCTCGAATGTGTAAAATTATAAGTTGAGATTTAAATAAATCTAATGATAAATCAAATTATATCAAAATATATGAAATTAATAAAAAAATTTGAATAAAATAAATAGTCAATGTTAAATTTAAAAGTCAATTAAAAAACAGAGAAAATATGTCTTTAGTTCTTATATTAGAAAACAAAATGTTCCATCCGATTATTATAATTCTGGCAAGCCATATCTCACTGGAAGTAGTACTAGTGCACTTTCTTTGGGGGCTGTGGGTGTTGTACGCGGCGATAGTTGAAGCTGGGATAGAACATTTGACCAGACGGATAAGCAAGTACGATGATCTAGCTAGGAGTTAGTTCGGGTAGGTTAATCGGGTCACCTTCATCTTAGGCCCGCCGAGCAAATCGAGGCGGCTGCCGCGACTAGTTGCCGGCGTTCGTCATGCGTTAGCACATCATCATCTCAGATCGACCGGTTAGTTAGTTCAGCTCAGCAGCTAAAAGCCTCGCCTCATCACTCTACCCATCTCGTGTCAGTTTTTCCTACCTGCCGGCTGGAAATCCTGGGCATCTCAAACCAAGTCAACTACACACACTCCTTTGTTAATTATATTGACGGAATGCCTCTGTTTTTTTTTTTTGGAAGAAAAGACTTTGTGCAATGGTAGTCTGGCAGCTCGAGCTTACTACTGGTACTACTTGCAAGTACTACTACTAGCTGCTTATGTGGAGCCGAGTCGTGACGGCGTCAACTCCACGTGCTATATAAGCGCGCATCCTGCGGTCCTCCTCTGTGCACACTCGAAGCTTGCATCGATCGGCAATACTGAACCATCAATAGCGCGCGATGGCATCTTCTTCCCTCGCTCGTTGCCTGGTCGACGCGGCGTGCGTCGCGGCAATGGCGTTTGCTCTGCTGGCCGCCACGCCAAGCGGCGCGCAGCCGCTGGATCCACACTTCTACGACAAGGCGTGCCCGGCGGCGCTGCCGACAATCAGGAGGGTCGTGGAGGAGGCCGTCGCGGTGGAGCCCCGCATGGGCGCCTCGCTCCTGCGCTTGCACTTCCACGACTGCTTCGTCAACGTAAGCATCGATCGATCCTCCTCCGCGTGCGTTTCGTGCTTTCCAGTACGTCAAGAGGAACGGAGCTTGATCGATGATCGTACTGCAGGGATGCGACGGGTCCGTCCTGCTGGACGACACGCCCTTCTGCACCGGCGAGAAGAATGCGGCGCCTAACGTGAACTCGGTGCGCGGGTTCGAGGTGATCGACCGCGTCAAGGCCGCCGTCAACGACGCGTGCAGGGGCAACGTCGTGTCCTGCGCCGACATCGTCGCCGTCGCCGCCCGGGACTCCGTTGTCGCGGTTCGATCGTTCTCCCCCTCCCACTCCTCCACGCAACTACTAGCTCACATGACGACGCATGCACTCACTTGCGATTAACTGCGTGCGTGCAGCTGGGCGGGCCGTCGTACGACGTGCCACTGGGCCGCCGGGACTCTCGGACGGCGAGCCAGGCGGCGGCGAACAACAGCATCCCGGCGCCGACCTTCAGCCTCGAGCGCCTCGTCTCCAACTTCGAGTCGCACGGGCTCTCCATCCAGGACCTCGTCGTGCTCTCGGGCGGTCACACGCTGGGCTTCTCCCGGTGCACCAACTTCCGTGACCGCGCGTACAACGAGACGGCCACGCTGGACGGCTCCCTCTCCAGGTCGCTCCGGGCCGTGTGCCCGCGCGCTGGCGGCGACGACAACCTCTCGCCGCTCGACCCCACCCCGGCCCGCTTCGACGGCGGGTACTTCGCCGCGCTGCTGCGGCGCAGGGGGGTGCTGCACTCCGACCAGCAGCTGTTCGCCGGCGGCCTCGGCGTCACCGACGCGCTCGTGAGGTTCTACGGCGCCAACCCCGACGCGTTTAGGAGGGACTTCGCGGACGCCATGGTCAGAATGGCCAGCATCAACCCGCTCACCGGGAGCAGCGGCGAGGTCCGTTACAACTGCAGGAAGGTGAACTACTCCTGAAGTTCATCGCATGCGTCGCGAGCATCACTTTGTCTCCAGGCAGGCTGCCGTCGTGTCAAATCATCTGCATATATTTTTGGTTGCGTAGTAGTAATCCAAAAGGCTAATGGGGGTGATTTCTCCTTGGGCTGGAGCATTTCATTTGATCGTCTCTGTGAGGTTTTGCACGTAGGGTTATGGATGTGCTTCGTGTCAAAATGATTGAATCTTGTGTTAAGTTGTTCCCTTCCAATTTCAAGTAAGTAATCTCTCCTCCTATAAAAGAGGGAACTGGTGAGGTTCGCCTTTCTGCTCACGTGCGATGTGAACGGTTCGATTTTCATCCGACGGCTGCACCCCCACTCTCACCTCCAGCCCCGTGCGCCGCCGCCGCCGACTCAGCCCCGTGTTCCTCTACGGTGCTCGAGCTTGACTGCCCCCGCACCGCCGGACCTTCATCTTCCTTCTGCCGCCGCAGCCGCCCCGCTCTTGCGCGCCCTCCCCCCAGCGCGGTCCGGCCTCCAACCCGTCGAGCGGCCGCCGTCTGAACTTAGAACGCCGCAAATCCAGTCATCCCGACGCCTTAACCTGCAGCCACCAATACAAGTCGTTGCTGTCTCTCAGTATGCCGCAGATCCGTGTGTTTCCCGCGCCTTCACCTGCATCCAGTCGCCGGCCTCACCGTGCCTTCGTGTGTTGCAACCTGCCGAGCTGCCGCACCTTCACCTGCATCCAGTTGCCATCATCGGGTCCTTCGGCTTCCTGTATGCGACGCAGAATAGGGACCCAGCCAAGGCGGACGACTAGTACCCCGCTGGCATCAGTTTGTACCTCGCTCTTCATCCAGGTGGGGTGCAACCTCCTGGCCTACCCCCCCTCCCCGACAACACCCACGCCGGGTACCCCCTCCTCCCCCACAGCCGCCACCCCCGGCGCAGATCTACCTCGTCCACACCTGCAGCCACCGCTACTGCCGCCATGGATTTCTCATCGCAAGGTGAACCGAGGGGCAGACCACCGGAGGAAGACCAAGAATGGAGATTGCGGATTACAGCTCAAAGATTCAGGTGGATCCGCCGCCCAGGTTTGATTTTCTAATCACTTCGTGCGCCATGGGGCCTCTGCTTCTGGAAGCTTCCCAGTTTAAAATGTTTGTTTACCCATGTTTCAGATCAAGCCCGCGCGCTGCCCAGCGGCCCCCGCCTGCCCTCGGCTTCTGGAAACTCATTGGGAGGGTGGTAACAATATCCCGATGGTGTGAGCAAGTTGCGGTCGACTGGGACAGATATCTTCAGCGGCTGTGACTAACTGGCATTTTCACGGGTACCTCAGGGCCTGAAACAGATAGGTAGATGTGTACAACTCTCTTTGTTAGAACTGTACATCTTTGACGTTGGCTTAACTGTACGGATCTCCTATCATGTGAGAGGATCTAAATGAATTCTATTCTCCCTACCTGTTCTAAATTCAAGGATTCAGGCAGCATGCACCAAATTAGGACAGGGCATCATTTCATTCTGATTTATGGATCTCCTCATCTTTATTTTTTTTTTCTCTTTATGAGTTGGGCTTGTTGAATATGGTTTTGGTTATATGGGCTAAGGCAGAAATGGCCAAAGCCATATATGATGCAATGCAGGATTTTCAGAAACTTTTTTCTGCTTTGTTCTGCAAATATGTATGTATCTTGCACTTAAGCTTTTTGCCCGTGAGACATGGTTCACAGACCATGGTTCAAGGGGTAATATTTTGCAAGAATTATTGCGTCGTATTGCATTGTCAAGTCAACCTGAAACAAACTCCCTTGTCTAATTAGTTATGATATATCTTCCTAATTGTCTACGCATTTTTTCTTCATTGTATTTCTCCTCAAAGTAGATTAGCAACTGTAGTGAATTTTTTTATCTTGTTTGATCTTTTGATATTATCATTTGAATATATTCATTGTTGTTTATCGCTCGCACAGTGGCACCGCTTCTTCAACCTGAAGGTGAGGCCGCATGGGACAATGCACTGAAGAGAAAAAGGGCACATTGGAGTTCCAGGGCAGAAGGAACCTTCTCTGCCAGCAGCTATCATTCCTTCGTGGTTATTTTATTTCAGACATAGCAAATGGAATGTGGTGAGTCTCGCTGCTGTAATGTTCTTACAAGGCTGCTGGGTGATCATGACATAGAATTTATTCATGGCACTGGATATATTTAAGACAATATCGAAGTTGATTCTTAGATGACTGTAAAGACATTGCAAAGCATCACTGCATTTTAAAAGGATAAAAAGAACTCTGCATGCCAAGCTTCTCTCCAGGTCTGGAGGAGCATGTAAAATAGGGCTTTTATCTTACAGTTGTGTGTTTTGCAAATAAGTTTGGAAAGCCTCCTAGATTTCTGCTGTGGCCTGATATGTCTTATCCAAACCGAGTTTGCACTGACATGCACCTGTATTTCCTCCCAGAAAATGGCAGTAGAGCTGTTAATTTCGTTTATAGATCAGAACGGCAGTAAAGATAAGACAGATCAGTTCTTATCAATTCATATATTATCTTTGCCAATAAAAAAAAATACGGCTATTTAGGGAGGTATATATTTGCGACAGTTAACTTTCCATGGCTCCTTTTTATGTTTTACATATTTTATTTTATTTATTACTTAGACCCCTTTGAAGGAACCTTTTGGACCCGGGAGTTTAAAGCTTTGTAGGCACAACTAAAGTAAAATCTTGTATCAAGCCTAATATGGACCCCCTGTGGTTATGACAAACAAGTTTATCAGTTTGTAAAGCCTCTTGGATTTTTTGGGCCTCCAGAATATGAGCATGCCTATTTTGGATGGATACCATGAAAAGACCGGTCTCTTCCATGTTTGTGAAGATGGGAAAATACTATCTTTTGTAATTCCAATATGGTCTTTTTTTATCGACCATAGCAACGCAACTACACACTTATATGTACTAATAATCAATGTGAACAGTTATAATGTAAATTGGTTAAACAAAGTGGTTCTGTGCACCGTCCAGTTATCTTGCACTGTAGCGAAGCACGGCATTGAACTAGTACTACCTCGATTTTTTAAAAAAAAGTTCATTGTGGCCGCTAGTGACAGCCAGTATGTAGTTTACTAGTAGTGTCTTCAGTTCTTATCTAGAATGACAACATTTTTACTTAAAATGGATTTGTCCAAATTTGCAAGCCTACAAAACAACTTTTTTGAAAAGTGTAGCACTTATATGAATATTGCCAGATGCGTGACCGGGGTAAGCAAGTTGACCATCCAATACAAACCATTGCGTGATGCCTTCAACCTCAACTAATTGATGCTACTTCACCATGGAGCAAAGCAATAGCCAAACTATGCATAGAACCACCTACTTAACTCCCTCCAATTTTAAAATATTGACACCGCTAATTTCTAACATCAGTTTTACTATTCATCAAATTGTCATTATTAAAAATTTTAGATTAAAGATAGACTAAATTTGAAATTTGATCTAAAATAAAACAAAAAACTAGTTCAGTATTCGAATTCAAGATCAAAAAGTGATATTTATAAATTTCCAAATAAAATATATGAGAAACCATTCTTGTTTGAAAATACCTAGAAATATATGAATTTAGAAATTTTTATTGAAGTTTTATCAAAAGGTCTAGATTTTTCTTTACTTCTAAATGGTTATCTGTCTTTTTGAATTTCTAAATAAGTTTTAAATTTTGGATTGGTCTAAAACAAAAGTTGTTCCTTGTGAAATAATTTTTAAATCTCTGTTAAAGTTCATAATTTCTCAAGATCATTAAGTAATTGTTTTGTATTTGAAATAAATTAAGGACATGTAGGTTGTCCATATCAGCAAGAACCATTAAATGGACAGTCACATCAGCTGAAACCACTTTGTTAAGGAGGGAAAACAAATGATATTAACAGTTCAAGGAGTTATAAATACCTTAGTTTTAAAATCGATGGATAAAAAACAACATATTTTATGGAGGAAAATAAAACATACAGTATCCCTTTACTTTTCGGTCCCAGTATTCTCCAATCTTAGTCAAGATTGCTGGGCCCAGTAACAACAGCCGAGAGCCCATCAAAATTCCGTACTCTCCAATCTTAGCCCCTTTGGAACTTAAAAAAACGAACTTAAAAAAAACGTAAGAAAAAAAAAACGTAGGAATATAATAGGATTTCATATGCAAAACAGAAAAATAAAAAATGTAGGAAAATTTTCAAAGTTATTGTTTGGATGAGCACTGGAAAAATATAAGAATTTTAGAGGCAAAGTTTTCAATATTAGTGTATTTTACTTAATTAATCACTTAAGAAATAAACAGAATCATTTTTGTTCTTCTATGTATTTTCCCTAGAAAAAACAGTCCTTTTATTATTTTTTCCTTGAGAAAAACGGGTCACATACAGCTCTCACGAGGATGTAGTGAGCTAAGCGACGTTTCTTTGTACTTGCTCCAAGCTTGCAGGTGATGGGTTAGAGCTTTTCATCAGCGACAACAGAGCAGTGTTTTGCCTCGGTCCTGCGCAAAGAGAATGAAAAAAGAGCTCTGACCTCGTGTTTCGATTCCTGTATTTTTTTTTCCGATGAAATCAGCTTGGTAGGAAATTTTCCTTTCCTATTTCTTTGTTTCAAAGACATGAGCACATATTTCACATGAGTTTTATAGAAATTTTACAAAAAATTTTACGAGAATCAGTTTAATTAAAAAAAAAATAAACCGCGTTCCAAACGGGCCTTAGAATCCTCTCTTCCAAAATTCCTCATAATCCAAAGGGGCCCTTATCGCACATCTGCGAGCTCCGCCGAATCGCCGAACTGTCGCTAATGGCCGCCGCCGCTGCCGCCAGGACGTCGTCGTGGCTTCTCTGGAGACCTATCTCCCGCGCCCTCCTTGTGGCTCGCGCGAGCCCTAGACTCCTGCGCACAACACTCTGTTATCCAACCTCCAAATCCGCTACCGCCACCGCGACCTCCGCCCCGTCTCCGCCCGACATCTCGGCGGGCGCTGGTGGCGGTGGGATGAGGTGGGATTCCACGCGGAAGAAGAGGGTAGTACTCCGCGTCGGCTACGTTGGCACCGAGTACAGAGGTTTTACTCCTCAGCCTATTCATTTTCGTCCCGGGAAAGGGATATTTTGATCTGTAGATTTGATTGAACGGTGGTGGGCTTTTTGCGCAGGCCTACAGAAGCAGAGGGAGCTCAGCGTGGACTCGAGTAAGCATTCGACTTTTACACTGTCACTTTGTATGCTTTGGGTTCTTCTTGCTAGATAAATTTGCTTTTTCTGGCGTGCTTAGTGCAACTTGGCACTCAAAACTCTGCGAGTGCTGTGCTCACTCGTATAGCAATCTGTGTACCCGTGGACACTTCAAACTACAGAGAAACGTTATTATTGTAATCCTACAGTTGATTGCGAAAGGCTGCACCTAAATGACATGGATGCCATTTTTGAGAGCAGAACTATATCGTTACAGCATCAACTTCTATATGTGGACACGAAATCATGGTAGTGCTTTAAGTCGCCTTGGTTCTTTCTAGGATGCTCCTAAGTCTGACTTGGTTTTTTTGTCTGCATTCTTGTAGTGGTTTAGCATTAGTAGATCACGGTTTTGATCCCATAAATCTCATTCTGCAGCCATTGAGTCAGTCCTGGAATCAGCCATCTTCAAGGCAGGGGGGATACTTGAGAGTAATTATGGAAAACTGCAAAAGATTGGGTGGGAGAGAAGCAGCCGAACAGATAAAGGGGTAGGCTCAAACAACTTGCCTATTAAGTTTTATGGAGAATATATTTTTTTTATCTAACAAAGACTTGTATGCATGCTTAGAATGGACTAATTTCAGGTACACTCATTGGCCACAATGATCTCCCTTAAAATGGAAATCCCTGATAGAGCGTGGGATAATGATCCTGATGGCATTGCTCTTGCTAGTTTCATCAACTCAAATTTGCCGCCGAGTGTCAGGGTTTTTAGCATCTTGCCTGCACAAAGGTAAATAAGTTTTGATTTTTAGAGAAACAATTGATACATCATAAATTAATTTACGACCTTTTGTTTGTCATGACATGGTGCATGTTGAACTGTAGGAATTTCGATGTGAGGCGGGAGTGCTTATACAGGGAATACTTCTATCTTCTACCTGCTGAAAT
The DNA here is from genome assembly GCA_001602315.1 of Zoysia pacifica. Taxonomy (NCBI): domain Eukaryota; kingdom Viridiplantae; phylum Streptophyta; class Magnoliopsida; order Poales; family Poaceae; genus Zoysia; species Zoysia pacifica. The sequence goes on from BCLH01000026.1 coordinate 423,763, forward strand.
TATTGGAATTAAACATGGTTGTAGCTTGGAAGAAGTACAAGAGCACTTGTCAGAGCTCAACAGCATACTGAAAACCTTTGAGGTATGTGCCTGTCTGCTTATTATAATCTGTCTCGTTTATCATGTGTGATATTCTGCAAAACAAATAATCATAGTTCATTACTTGTAATATAGCATACACATATTTTCGGGAGATATGTGGTTTCTCACAATAATAACGAGGCATTAAAACATTAGTTTGTATGGATAAAATACATCAAGATAACATAGCCTTAACCTTGAATTTAGTCTCTACCAGCAATTTTTCAATCTGATGATACAATGGAAAAAACAAATATTTGAATAAGCTAAGTCCTAAGTGGCATGATTTTGAATGCTCAGAGAGATAAGTGGTGCAAGTAAGCAGATTCATTTGCTATTAGCTCAATGTAACTGTCGAGTTGTCATATAATTACTTCAATGAATGATTTCCACCAACAATAAACAGATTCAGCTTGTGTTTAGACCAAATTGAATGTTCACTAGAATTAGGTGACAGTGATAGAGTGGGGGCTTCTGGTTTAGATTTGTAGAAGCCCTGAAAGATACTGAGGATATCTATTTTTTTAATGTTTTCTCTTTTGTTCCAATTTTTGTGTTCAATGTAGTATTGGTGCAAACTTTGGGGAGTTATTTTAAACAGCTATTAGTAATGCTAGTAGTAATTTGTACAATATAGTAACACACTAATGGAAGAGATTATGAGAATAGTTTCTCATCCTATTACTTCGTGCACGCTTGTTCACCACTATATTTCCTCTACTTATAGGGAAACCATCCGTTTCATAATTACACTGCCCGTGCCAAGTACAGAAAGGTTTTAGCCGGGAGCCACAGAAGAGTCAAAGGAGCAAGTTCTAGACTAAAACTGATGTCACCTGAAGTGGGTACGGAAGAAAGTCGTGATGAGACAGCTACTTCAGACCGTGATGAAGACATGATTAGTCCATCAATGATTGATTCTAGTGGATCAGAAAACATGACGGACATCCCCAAACTTTCTCAGAACCGTGTCCAGATTCAAGCTAGGTGGCTGCATGAGCCTGATGAAGGTGATCGGTTAAGTGCTTCACATTTCAGAGATATCATCACATTCTCCTGCGGAGGGCTGCAGAGTTTATCAGGAACTCAATTTGTGGAACTGACCATTTGTGGTGCATCTTTCATGCTACATCAGGTATGTGGCCAGGCCATTATTAATGTTTATTTATGTTATACTCTCCAGTTATCGATTAGAGAGAACTGAATTTTCACAAGACTTTTACAAGGTTTGAGCTTTCTTGCTAGGTTTTGTGAACTTTTTGTGTGTTGTAAGAGCCCCTTTGGCAGAGCTCACAGCTCTTGATTCTCAGGCAGAATCAGGGGAGCTCTACCAAACACTGTTTATCAGAGAAGTGATTCTTGTCTGATTTTGTGAAGTGATTCTCTGAAATGAACTAAGGGGCTAGGAGCTGAAAAAAGTAGCTTCTCCTGATTTTGTGAAGTGATTCTCTATTCTAATTCTAAGAGTTTATCTAAGAGAATCAAAGAGAATCACTTTCAGCCATAGAATCACTTCACAGCAGAATCAGGAGTGAATCCAAACAATCAGAAGCTAGGAGCTCTGCCAAAGGGGCCCTAAGGAAATCATTTGGAGGCAAGCAAATGTTGGCTACTTGGAGGGGAACTAGATTGGCAAGACTTGAATTAATTTTATCTTTCACTGCTTGGTTAGAGGGGATGCATCATATGGCTTACATAGCCTTGAGACCAAAATAGAGCTAAGCTTGCTGCTTCCTTACTCCTTGTGCCAGCCCCATTGGCATTGATTAATGCCGTGGTGTGCTTCTAGCTGACCAATACCCATAAGATGTTATGATCCCTAGCTAATTTGGGAACAACACAGCTGCAAGAAGGCCAGGCGCAGTCGGTTTTTTGCAGGGAGACTAGATTGGGGAAACTTGGATCAAGTCTTTCTTCATTGGTGGGTTGCACGGATAGCATCATGCAACTTCTATAGCCCGTAGGATTGCACATCATTGTTAGGACAGTTTCTTCTCCTAACTGATTCATTATTTAGTATTTCCTTATTGTTTGTGAACTGCCGTACTTGGTCTTCACTTCAAAGAAACTAGTACCTTCTCCTTCATAACCTAACTAATAAAAGAGCTTTTTGGGATCTTACATGCTCAATTGATTGTGATGCACAAATGTTAGAAAATGCTCTATGCTCTTATGGAATTAGGACTTTACAGCCATACTATTCTTGTTCCTTTACTGCAGATCCGGAAAATGGTTGGAACTGCAGTGGCAGTGAAGCGTGGATTATTACCTAAAGACATCATCGATCTGTCTCTTGCAAAGTTTTCTAGAATCGTTCTACCAATAGCCCCTTCAGAAGTTCTGATCCTTAAAGATAACAGCTTCTGCACAAAGAACCGGGAAGGAAGGATTGTTCGCCCAGGAATTGACTCATTGAACAAATCAGTGGAAGTTAGGAAGGGAGTGGAGGAATTCTACAAGACGGCTCTTCTGCCTGAGCTAGTAAAATTCTTGGATCCATCTATGCCTCCATGGAAGGAATGGGTGGAGAATCTGGACCAGTTCACAGGCATACCGGATTCACAGTTGGATGAAGTCAGGGAGGCCTATACAGTTTGGAAAGATGCTTATGACCAAATAAAGATAGCTCGAAAGAGTGTTAGTAGCGTCTAATTTCATTACCAGCATTTCCCTTCCCACTATTTCCAAAGTGAAGTTTTAGCTGTGGGGGACAAGGATGCCACCTTTTTGGAGGAGCGGGAGTAATGTTGATTCGTCTAGCTAGGCACCTGTTATGCTGTTCCTCACACATAATTATGTGGCTGAGTTGGTTTGACCAGGACAAGGTGCAGAGTGAAAGTATTGCTTCTCTTGGCTCGCACTTACCATTTGAGTCGAGGCGACAAAAAGGAAAAGCTCTGATCTTGTGGCAACTAGACTTTCTAGATTAGTAATTGCCGTACCCTGGGCAAATCAGTGGTTCATCCTTCTCTTTTCACTGTTTTCATTGGAGATAAACAGATAATCAAGCAACGGAAGTCGCTGTCCAATTGGTATCGTTCGTATGGTTCCGTTCCAAAACAACGTACAGTTCATACCTGTGACGATTTCACGTGGGACGAACTGATCCCTCAGCTTGTTTTAAGAGTCGGTCTCGTCAGCCAGCATCTCTCCCTAATTGTCGCCTCACGAGCAACACAACAGCTGCTCTGCCCTGCGCGCGCGTCTGGCCAAGGAAAGGCTGAGCTGGAAGTGGAACAGATGCTGATCGTACGTCTCGGCGCCAGTGCGACGAGAGGACGACGGACAACCGTGGAGCCTAGCGCCGCGCGCGAATCCCTCTCGTGAGGCGCGAGGCCTTTCGCTGGCTGGCTGGAGGTACCCGCGCGCGCAGCTTGTTGTCTTCGTCGGCGGCCTGGCGAGGGGATGGCGCCGGGCGCCCCGTGTGGGGAGGCGACAAGGCTAGCTGACCGGTCGCCTTGGCTCCGTCCGTCCTCACTTGGCTCGACACGGGGGCGCTGGCTGGCTGGCTGTTTGCCCGCATGTCACGTATGATGATGAACTGGCGGGGCGCGCGGGCGGACGCGACGTCCGTGCGTGCTTGCTCTGCCGCGACGCCGGCCGTGTCTGGTAGCCTCGTCGTCCTCGTCCTTTTCGTTCCCGGGCGCGGATCACAGGCGACGCGGAGCGTCTGTCACGAGAGCCTTGTAGCGATATGCTGGTGCAGCTGCGTACTCCTAGCCGCTGGCCAGAAGCCAGGGGTGGCTGGGTGGAATGGCGCAGGGCTCCCGCTTTAACCGATCCACCTCTGCTGCGTCGTGGGGTACGGGGGGTTGAGAGTGACGGCGAGGGGAGGCCGGGGCAGCCTGCCTACGCGCTGGTTTGTTGGAAACGAGGAATGACCGCACCACCATCTGATCTGATTCTGATATGGGGTTTCGGTCCCATTGGCCGGCTTCCTGCCTTCTTGGAACCCGTGGGTGCTCCTCTCTTCACAGGCACGCGTGGTACCGGTGCAGCAGATCTTATCTCGTTTGGGCTCCATGGCTTGCATTTTGAAGGTACTGTTTCAAAGTCATGTGAAATGGTGTTGTTTGTTAGCCTAGATAGATTACCATGTATGCACCTTGACCTGCATCATCTACCTTTGTGGCAGAGATGAAGCTACAGCTTGTCGTCGGTGTCAGGCTGTCAGCTGACACTAGCAATGGATTTATGAAAGCCTAATTAGAGTGGGAGGCCACAGATCAGACCTCTGCCTAGATTTGCTTACAATCTCCCATGCATCTCCTTCGTTACATGCATACATTGTCGACTTATTGCGGCCTTAGGCTACATACAAGAGCATTACACAGGGGTTTCGAAGAGCTAGGGCGGCCCTGTGCTACTTCACCGGCTGCTTCTTCGCTGGACCGGATCGAGGTAGAAGAAGAATACAAAAGATTATGAAATGGTGAGATGCGATGCTCCATCGATCATCAGAACGATCGAATCGATGTCGAGGCTCTTGTGTGCTTGCGCTCACTCCTCGTCGTGCTCGCTGCTGCTCTCGGAGCAGCTCCTTATGGCCTGCAGGACGGCCTGCTTCACGACGTGCTCGTCCACGTTCTCCGCCACGTTCTGCACAGCAGAGCATGTCTGTCAATTCGCAAATAAGTCCAGCTCTTCTTGTGGTACACGAGATTAACTGAGCTACATAAATTAAGAAGACTTTTAATCAAGCACCTCGCCTCCCACCGCTTCGAGGCGGAAGCTATCCGCGCACGACGCGGCGGCCTCGAGGACGCTGAGCCCCAGCTCGTCGAAGGCTTCGAGGACGGAGACGAGCAGCCCCGGGCAGGTCTTGTCGGAGAACACGTTGACGAGGAACCCGCCGCCGCCGCCGCCGCCGTGCCCGCCTGCTAGGGTTTCCACGGTCACCTGCATAATTGATCCGCCCACGCGCACCCGTGTTCACATCATTGATCCATCAAAGCTCATGATCACTGTACGTATAATGCAGACACGAGAGACAGCAGCAGGGCCTTGACGCATGTGAGTCTATGCTGCTACTACGGTCCTACACTGATGGCTGAACTTAATTGGTCAGCATGTGGATTGCTGGTACTGTTGCTACTTTTACTGATGCTACGAAACAAGTTAAGCGTCGGGTTTTCGCGTGTGCGGAATTGCGGATGCATGGGGTCCTCCCTGATTTCTGTGGTTTTTAGCAGTGGTAGTACCGTCGGGTATGAGGAGGTCTGTCGGAGCGCGTTCTGGGCGCAGGCGATCTCCTGATTGAGCCTCACGACCTTCTGCTTCAGCTCCTTGATGTACTCCGACGCGTCCAAGATTATCGACGTGTCGCTCAGCTGCGTACACAGGTATCGATCATCACTCGATGGACTCGGTTCGTTTGAGTAAAAAGCCGGGCAAGAAAGAGAGGGATGCTTGCATTCAGGTATGGAATTGATCGGCTGACCGAAGAACAGAGGTCAACAAAGACGGTGAAGAAGACCAGCTACGTACAGCGTGGGAGTGAGTGATTGAGCGGAGGATTTTGAGCTTCTCCTGAAGGGCCGCGGCCGCCTTCTTGCGCTCCCTTGACATCCTCTCGCGCTCTCTCCCGGCCCTTCGCCTCTCTCTCGAGTCGTCCTCGCACGGATTGATGACACAGCCCAATGGAGGCGAGAGAGACTTTTAGCTATACTGGAGGAGGACCTAGTAAGAAGGGCAGGACTCGCCATATCTATATAGTGGCGTGGTCTCCGGCCCGGTGCGGCAGTGGGTGCTCACGTGATCTTATTGTTGTTCTGTTGTTGTCCTGCTCGCTCTCACTTCGTCTTTGGGAGTCTGGAAAAAAAAAAGAAAGACAAATCAGTGAAAAGGAAACAAACATATAATGATGCTTTCCACATCTCTTTACATTTCCGAATCAGGACATATTGCATGATTAATTTTCCAGGCCGGTTTAACGGTCAAGATAGAGCGAAGGCTGAATGCTCCTCATTGCTCGTGGGCAGGTTTGAAAATGGACCGAAAACAGAACCGGTGCGTAGCCCGATTGAGAAAGGCGCTCGTTGCTGCCCGCGCCCACCTGTGTTCGAATCGTGTTCATCTCCATTTTCTTAATAAATTGGCAGTCCTCCTGCCTATGACGTCCGGACCATGTATTTCTTTTTTTTTTCAAAGTAAAATGGACCAAAAAATAGATGTCGAGAGGAACCAAATCAGATAAAGATCAACAATATAATATTTATTTCTGAACTAACATGTAATAAAGTTCAGTTTAATTTGTGATTTGTGAAATGGTTCGTGAGATCATCCCTTTTAACACCCTTGCTACTATCTCCGTCTTAGTAGAAGTCTATTTTTAACTTTTATTAACTATGACTTTAACTAATAATTTCTATAGATTAATTAAATTTAAAAATTTAATATTTGTACTTTCAGATTCATAAAAAAAATACTTTTATAATACATATAATTTATATTATTAAAATTATTTAAATATATCAAAATCATTGATTAAGATCGTAGTCAACAAAAACTACAAATAAATTTGTATTAGAACAAAAGAGAGTATGATACAAAGATTTTTTTTAAAAATTTACACACGACAAGACGAGTCTTGCAGCGGCCAGTGCATCAAGATTGCAACTAGCTAGGTTCAAAGAATCTGATGCATGCGGGCCACGGTTCCGTACGTTCCGCGTTCCGTAAAAAAGAGCCGCCGGGTCATTATCCGGAGCTAGTCGATGATCAACTTGCAGTAGTGTACGTCGTATACATACTTTGGATTCTTCTTGTTCCTTTCACTTTTTTAACCATTTCCATGTAGTACCGTAGTAGTACGTGACCACTGATTTATGAAAATTTAGATAGGCTCTCCCCTCTAGACTTCCTAAATATAGAGAAGCAAAAACTTACACTGACCCCATATAAAGATTCAGCGCACATACTCTCCGTTTTAAAATTGTTATTACTTGTTATTTCAAATTTTATAGCAGTCACCGAATATCATTGGCAACAATGTAGCACCATTCACCAAACATTCTCATCTGGATGTCGCATTATTTCTTCGCTCTCACAGTCACAGCGATCGAATGAATACTCTAAGAGGTTGTTTGTTTCATCGGAATTAGGCCGAATTTAATCCAATTCCACGTATGACCGTGTTTGGGTGAAGCATGGAATTTATTTGATGATTCAACCCATCTTCGACCGTGGAATTTGAGGCTCACTTCGGATTCAGACCCAACTCGACGGAATCGATTGGAATGGAACCCTCGCTCCTTGAGTCCTCGCACACTCCCGACTCCTACGCCTCCTCGCCGCCGCTAGGGCGCGCTACCCACCTCCTCGCCGCCGCCCAGCTCCTCGTTGCGCGCCAGGGCCCTGCCTCGTGGCGGCGATCCGCTCGTCCTCTCCTTCAGCAGATCCAGCGATCCGCTCGTCCCTTCGTCTAGCCCCGGCTGGAGATCCGCTCGTCCTCTCCTCCAGCAGATCCGACGCCACCCACCTCCTCACCGCCCCCACCCCGCCGCCCCCAGCTCCTCGTCGCGCGCCAGAGCAGGACCCGAGCGCTGGGCTGCGCATGGCCGAGGACTCGCCACAGGAAGGGTCATGCGTCGATGAAAGGTTTGGTGAAGGAGTCCAGCAGATCCACTCGAAGCCTTTCAAGCACCGTCCACTTGAAGCCGTCCGTGAGACCACAAGATTCAGATCTCTGTGCCACCGTCCACTTGAAGGCTTTTAAGCATGTTGAATCAGGTGATTTCATATGGCTCTCTATTCCCTCTATCAAATCCTAGCATGTTTGACTCATGTCAGTTTGCTCAGATGATGTGGTGTCAGTTTGCTCAGATGATGATGCTACAATTTAAGTTTTATCGGTTTGCCATTGCTAGGTGCTAGCTACTAGGTTTAGTAGTACTCTGTTGTGTTAGCTTGCCAATATCATTAGCCACTCGCTCAAATAATTGTTCTCTTTCCCAAACTAAGGCTTTAGCTTGTGTTTTCTGATCCTGAAAATACCCTCTGTGGGCAAAAATATGACAAGCAAAACATAGTTGGCACAACCATGGGGGGGGGGGTGGCGGTGGAGCGTGCAACCTGGCTGCTCTGATTTGTTTTATAATTTGGCCATTCCATATTTTCTTGCTCATTATTTGTAAACCTGATGTCATTATTTGCTTGCTCATGTTCTTTGTATTTGATGTCAGTAGTTCTATGTTTTACATGGTAGCTCAATTTGTAGTGCATTGCTCTTGATATCACATATTGTTTAGATTTTTTATTCTTGGTTCAGATTTTCCTTTTTGCTTGTAGGTTCAGAACTTATGTTTTAGTTTTTGCTTCTTTCTTGATGGTTACCAGCAGTGCACTTGTACCAATTGGTGTCTCTCTAGTCAAGGCATCTCTTGAGCTATTTATATACATGCTGATTTAGATCAGCTAGTTTATCTAGCTGATTGCACCCATCTGTTTTCTCATACTCTTCTACCTTTTCTCATCTCTTGTATAGGGTCAGATCAATATTACCTAACTGTTTCTAACAGTACTAGTGACATAAAAAATATGAAGAGAAGAAAGAGAAAGGTTGTTGCTGCATTAGCATTTTCAGTAATGGCCATGATTGCACACCGATACAATTGGCGAAGACCTAGACATATAGTGGACGCCAGACCAAGACATATAGTGGACGGCAACGAGGAATTTGAGAGAAATATTCAAGAGAGGAAATAAATGCTAAGAGATCTATACCAAGGTTTAAACACCTACTGTTATGATAGTTTACGTCTTTCGAAGACATTATTTTGTGACCTATGTGCTGTCTTAAGGGAGAGGTGTGGCCTATGAGATACCCTAAATGTGTCGGTAGAAGAAAAGCTAGCAATCTTTTTGCTTGTAGTCAGTCATGGAGTGAAAATGAGGTTGATTCGTAGCACATATGGGTGGTCTTTGGAGCCGATCAATCCATATTTCATTGAAATTCTTCAAGCTATTCTATCTTTAAGCCAAGAATTCATTAAGCTTCCTGATCCAGATGTTGTTCAACCTGAAGACCCCAAATGAAAATGGTTTGGTGATTGTCTAGGTGCACTAGATGGCACACATGTTGATGTACTTGTGCCACTAGAGGACCAAGGCAGGTATAAGAATAGGAAGCAGCAGATTACAACTAATGTATTAGGGGTTTGTGACCGGTGAATGAAGTTTCTTTATGTTTTAGCCGGATGGGAAGGGTCAGCCTCAGATTCTAGGGTATTACGGGATGCAATGCCACGGGAGGACGCATTTGTGGTCTCGAATGGCAAATACTATCTAGCGGATGCTGGGTACACAAATAGTCCAGGATTCCTTGCCCCATATTGATCCACACGGTACCACTTAAAAGAATGGGCTTCTCAAGAAAATAATCTAGCCACCGCAAAAGAGCTTTTCAATTTGCGTCATGCAACAGCTCGAAATGTGATAGAAAGGACATTTGGACTGTTGAAGATGAGATGGGCTATATTGAGAACAAAATCATATTTTGACTTAAAAAATCAGGTACAAAATGACACTTTGTGTTAAGATGCAACTCCTATTTTTAGATTTAAATCATAAGTGACTAACTTGTACTATTGACTTTGTGCAGATTAGAATCATAAATGCATGTTGTGTGTTGCATAACTTTGTACTCGATAGGCAATATGATATTGATGTGGGTCTTATTAATAAAGTTGATAGTGTGATAGCTGCTGGTCCTATCGATGGTCAAGGAGAGTTTAATATGATTACAAATGTTCAATCATCCAATGAGTATAATTTTAGAGATAACAAGGCTAATGATATGTTTGCTGAATATCAATCAATGCGTGGTCTTTAATTCAAAGTATGATAAGTATATTGTCTTGTTGCATTGTATTGTCTTTAATTCATAATATTGCTTGTTGCTTACTAATGACCTTCCAACTTGTTTGGCTGTAGGACAAGAAGTCAAGGAGCTATGTTCTTTGGACTGACGAGATGGACAAAGCATTGTTGGATACATTAGTGGAGTATTACAAAAAAAATGATAGGTGTCAGAACGGTTAGAAGTAACATGTGTATACTGCTGCTGTGAAGAATGTCCGTGAGAAGTGTGGCGTTACCATCACCAAAGACAACATAAGCTCTTGCAGCAAGACATTTGACAAGCATTATATCATGATAAGTGGTATACTATCAAGTAGTGGATTTGGTTGGGATTGAGAGAAGAACAAAGTCTCGGTTGATAGTGATTCTGTTTGGAAAGCATATGTCAGAGGTAAACATCTAAACTTAAAATTTTAGCTGCTGGACATTCTGTAAATAGCTGATTGTAAAGTCTATGTTGAGGTCACTCTGTCACTAATGGAATAACTTGCTGCTCTTAGAGACATTTTGCAGCCCCTGATTTCAGCAGCCAATGTTGAAGTCTTTGGGGTGTCAAAGTCAAAAAAAAAAACAACAGGAATAGGGGCAGCCAGTAGTAGATAGTAGTTAGTAGTTAGTAGCTAGTAGTTGAAGTTAATGGCTGCACTATGAGAGTTTGAGTCAAGCCAGCTAGTATATGGCATGGGGTGGCTCACCACCAAAGCAGCACAGCACAGCCTACATGTGTGTGCTGCTGTTTCAGCAGCTAGCGAAGTGTGTGCTCGAGCTGTTATTGCAGCCAAGAGTGGGTGTAGTTGCTGCTTCTGCCGATCGAAAGGGTGCTGCTGTTATTGCACATGTGGTCTGTTGCTCATTTTAATAGTTCAGTTCAGTAGTTTTTTTTTTATCAATTCAGTTCAGTTCAGTAGTTCTGTTCAATGGTGCTTTGAGCAGTAGTCCAGTAGTTTTTATTCAGTAATTCAGTGCAGTAGTTTTTTTTATCTCTTGTAGAAAAACAAATAAGCGAAGAGTTATAGACACAAAGTCATATAGTACTAGGATTCCATCAGTTCTAAACCAAGCTCCAAGTGTCTTCTTTTTGAAACTTCTGAATTCAATCATCTGTTCCGGATCCACTATGCAGATCAGACAAGTATCTCTTGCAGAATATTGAAGGTCTTGATGAAGACACGCTATGACACTGCTGATGCACGTAAGTTTGAATCAATGATGGCCCTTTCAGCAGAAAAAAAGAAGAAGATGGCTCCTAAAACAACTCAACAAGTGAATCGGTACGTTCTGAAATTTATTGTATACTAAATTTAGTAGCTTCTGAAATTTAGCAGCTTTTGAATTTTAGTAGATTGTGAAATAGTAGCTTTTGAATTTAGTATCTTCTGAAATTTAATAGCTTCTGAAATTTATTAGATTCTGAATTTAGTAGCTTCCTAAAACATGAGATGTGCTTTTTTGTACTTAACAATGTTTAATAAGATATGCTTTCTATTGTTCAATCAGTATTTTGTACTTGACAATCAGATATGCTTTCTGATGTTCAATCAAAAAACATGAAATATTGTCACTTGCATTATTGCTTTGATAATGTCAAGTTAAGTAAACATAAAAAAAATAGTGAAACTATCTTCAGCTGTAGGTCTGTACTTGACGAAGTCAACAAAGAATCAAAGTATCTAGCATCTTTTCCATTCTAGGCTCTTAAATTGATTCTATATTGAAGTAAATGAACACAACCATGACATAGTATTTGTAGCTGCCATCAGGCTTAAGATAACTTTATCCACAACCATGCTAAGATTATGCTGCCTAAGCAAGCTTAAGATAACTTGAACTCACAAGTATGTAATACAATCAGGTCCAGTAAAAAATGTTCAATCAGTATTTTGTACTTGACAATCAGGTCTAGTAATACAATCAAATCCAGTAATATGCTTTCATCATGTTTCGCAGATTCAGACCAGGCAGATGGACCGAAATAGAGACCAACCCTTTCAGAAACAGTGTGTGACCTGTGCAGTTCTAAATATGCAGAAACAGCCTTTCAACTTGTTGGATTCAGTAGGCAGTTCAAAAGGTTGACTGGAATTGCAATCTGTTCTTGCAATGCAGTAGTAACTAGTGCTAGAACTGCAATATAGTATAGTTCTCGATAGTTTTTTTTAGTACCTTGTCCGGCCGATCTCAACCTATTTTCTCAGTTAGATGTCACTGATGCCTGTTTTAGATATCTCTACCTGTGATGTCTTTTGTATTAGATGCCAGTGATGCCCTTTTTCATACGTCAGTGATGCTCTGTTTTAAGAGGTGATTCATATGAACCTTTTATATGTTCTGACAGTGTGCAAGAATTGTGGATTCCATTGTAAGCACTAGACTCAATTTTGTATTCTTGACTCAATTTGTCATTCTGATAAGCACTATTTAGAATCAATTTTTTTTAGTTTCTTTAGATTATTGTCATTCTATACCTATCCTGGTTGTAAAAACAGGTTTTACACTCACTTCTATTTCCGATTTTGAATTGAATTCTAAGAATCCAATTCTAGGTTCAGCCAAACAAAATATTAGAAATGAATCTGTTTTCAGCCAATTCAATTCTACACAATTTAATTCATGGAATCAAATTCATAAAAACAGATTCATTTCTAAAGAAACAAACAGGCCCTAAAGGAACGGATGAATGGAAGAAGCCCCACGGTAATGACTAGCTAGAAGCAAGAACCTACCAAGCTAGCTAGGCGTAGTTGTTTACAGCCCCTCTCGCATGTCGGCGTGCTCCATCCCGAGCTTTAGAATAAGATATGCCATTCATGTCGACGTGCGGGGGCGCGCTCGATCGCATGCGTTGCAACAAGGGCGCCGACGACCCGGACCTTGGCTGCTGGCCTGCTGCCTGGAACAGAGGTGACGACGACGTACGAGCTGTATCGATAAGTTTACACGTTTAGACATACTCAATTTAGTCTTGAACTATGTTTCAAAGCTCAATTTTGTCTTGCAATTTTTAAAAAGTTCAATTTAATCTCTGAACCTTGGTTCAAGGCTTACTTTCGTCTTTGGTTTGATAGGTAGCACATATGACATGTCACGTCATATGCCATATCAGTTTTAATTTTACATTTTGAATTTCAAATATTTTTCTCGCAAACCATAATTTTATTTTTGAGCCGTTCAAATCACTGTGCTTATTAGAATTAATGCAACAAAAAATTTCCTATATAGATATAATTTTTATATTCATATTTTAAAATTCAATAATTTGAACATATTTTATATTTGTTTTATATTTTAAACTGCTTCATATTTTAACAAAACTGAATATTAAAGCAATCCAAATGTAGGAAACACCATTTTGTTAATGCAAGGGGAATTCGGATAATTCAATTTTTTTGAGGTTTCTAAAATTTTTAAAATACCAAAATATTTCTTGGGATAAATAAAATTTCTATGTATAATTCTTAACACAATCCACACTGTAAAAAATATATCCATGTAAGATTTCATATTTTGCATGGACTTTAGGAAACACGATGGTTCAAACGGATTCAAAAACAAAGATATGGTTTGAGAGAAAAATCGATTTAAAAATCACAATCTAAAATTAAAACTAAGGTGACATGTTACGTGCTGCCACGTCATGTAAGAATAAAAGTGAAGCTTTAACCAAAGTTCAATGACTAAAATAGACTTTTTAAAAGTTGAAAGATAAAATTGAGCTTTTAAATATAGTTCAAAGACAAAATTGAGTATTATCCCTTTAGATAAAAAGCGTAGAGCAGCTACCGTGGCGGCGGTTTGGTATCGCGATCGATTGGTAGTTCCTGGGGAGGAGCTTTGTTGGCTTGCACGCATGGCTCCAAAGGACGCGGTTTCACGGGGGGAAATCTCAGGCCCCCTCGTGTTGGCGCCGGGCGCACACGTGCCGGCCGGGCGCTACAAACGCGCGGTTCGCAGGGAGGAAATCGCATCGTAGCGTTCATGAGTTTGCACCAGCTTGTTGCGTTGCGGTAGGGGGGACGACAGCCGAGTAATTGAAGTGTGACAGCAGTCGAATCAGGTCGTGCGCGGACGAAATTTGAGATCTGGTTTAGTACCATTTTATAAGTTATCAACGAGTTTGAGTGCGGTGGCATTAGAATACATGTAGGATCGAAGCTATGTAGAGGACACTGATGACTTCCACCAAAATTCAAAAATGAAATCACTGCTGAGAAAGATTGATCGCCTTCCCGTGAATTATCTCTCTCCCATGCCATCACGCTCAGGGCGCATCCGCCGAGCGCCTCCACGCGCACCCGCCCGTGTCCGCGTGACCTATCCGCGCGCTCACGCGCCGTCGTCACCAACCGAAACCGCGCTAGAAGAAAAGCGGCCATGGTCGTACGTGCGCGCGCGCAGCTGGCCTCGACCCAAGACGACGCGCTGCCCGCGGTATAAGCGCGCACGCTCACGATAGCCCATGCACTCACATGCTGCGCGCGCAGTTCATGGGTGTGCATGCGCGCGGTACGTTGATGAAGTTTGCATCCACTCATGCGTGTTGCCAGCCGACAGGTAGATCATCGCTAGGATGGTGGCGAGTACGTACTCTGAACATGATCGTTCGCTGAACCATCGTCAGCAGCAAGCCGTTCGGTACCCGACTGCGAATCAGTACATGCAACATTCCTTTATTTTATTTAGCGGGCAGTTATGCGATACTACCTTCGGTCACACAATAAAAATCGTTGAATAACGTTTTGTCAAATATTAAAAATATAAATTGTAAATAATTTTTAATTTATTAAGTTTAGACATGTAAAAATTATATAATTAAATTTGTCTCAAAAAATATTTTTATAAAAATATATTTATGTCACTTTTTCATAAATATTTTTATAAAAAATAAAAGTTAAAATTGTATTTTAAAGACAGTATCATTGTCCAAAACCATATACTGTGACCGAAGGGAGTATCCCCCCCTGACCCGTGTCATCACGAGCGGGAATATTTTGCATGCTGATGTCGATCTGGAATAAGCCCTACTCTCTAAGAAGCCTAGCTAGCTAGACTCATATATACTATAAGTAGTAGTCTACATTAACGTCAGAGTTACTAATTATGTCAAGCTAGTGGATCCTTCATATGCGAAGATCACTGGCTAATCAACCAGAAACAATTAATGTCCGTTCTGATTAATGGACCAACATGCAGATAATTAAGCATAGTGTACGTAATCAATAGTAGCATTTGGGATGCATCGAGCTGGACCATTTGGATGTGGATCTGATTCAGTCATCAGCTGATCTAGTGATCTCGCCATTTCAATTGTAGGAGTACAGTATTTCGTATAGTAGCACCATACCATGAAGTGCTATTGGGGTGGGGATATATATAACCGTCGCGAAGTCCGAAGAGGACGGAGGTAGGCTCGCGATTGGTTACTTCGTGCTACCCAACCCAATCGATTGCTGCAGGGTGCGCGCACTGTGCGATGCCTGTACTGTAAATGCGGAGATAGACACAGAGCCGGCAGGGTTCTGCGCTGATGTTTGGCTGCATGGAATTTCGCCAAACGTCTCGTGAACCCGGACTGTTGTTGAGGGTTTTGTTGCGTGCGCGCAGATGGGGGCAAGTACTCGCGTTTGGCCCATATCGATCGGAGCAAGCCTGACCTTTTTGTCTTGCACTGGACTGGCTCGCATGCATGAAATGGACGTGTCTAGTTTTTGTTGCGTGCGCACAGATGATGGATTTATTTGGGCGTGCTACCGGGCAAAGCTAAGGTCAAAAATATCCTGGTGCGCAACCTTATAATGCATCAAAATATATCAAATTTTCAAGTAGTAATTCTCTGCTAACTAGTCTTGATCGAAAGCTCATTTGGACCCTGGTCCTAGCATGGAGATCGAACGTGGCTGCTTCGCCACTGAGCTACCCCATTGATAAAAAAAAAAAAAAAACTCCTTGCACGCAACAGTATCGTCACCAGCGCATCTCTTGTGCGTCCCCGGGACCCGGCCTCGCTCGACAGCGTATCCTGGCCAAAGTAGAACACGCAGCAGTACCGTATATAGGATCAGATCAGAATTCGGATCACATGAACACTGCTCCTGCGGCCCTGCCCCTTGCATGGGAGAACTATATGGATCCTGTGGTGCCGGCCCCTGCTGGCCGTGGTGGTCTAGGATTCCCCGGTCCGGGGCGGCAAACTAGCTCCCAAGGCTCACGTGACGGGGATACGTCGGCCGGTCGAGACCGAGCCGCCGATCGATAGACGAGCAGCAAGTAGTGGTTTTGAAGACTTAGCTGCATCCTTGCTCTTCGGGAAGTACACTCACATGCGATTGGAAAAACGTACGCGCGCGCTCGGGGGGCGCTGCCGAGCTTGATCTCTCAGCACTCTTCCTGTGTGTACGTGTGTGTGTGTGTGTTTGCTTGCGCTCTTCTCTCTGCCGGGGTTGGGCTCTCGTGCGTGCGTGCGTGCCCCTGCGGCCCTGCCTGCCGCTGCATGCAATGATCTCGTGCGTACTCGCGCGCCGCCTGAATGTTTGGAGAGATCGAAAGATCTCGCGCGGCTTAGCTCGTGAACGCACGGGGGGCCACGGGCCGGTCCGCGCGCGCGGTTCGGCCGGGAAAATATCTCGCGGTCGCATGCTGTGTTGGATGGAACTGATCAATCCCTGACACCCTGACACGCGACGGGAGGATGAACCAAACAACGCCTAGATGAGTCGGCCCCCTACTGATCCATCAGTCGGTGACACTCGTCCACCTGACGAGGTCAGCCGAGTCGGTTCCGTGTTACTTCTAGATGCGGGAGTGATCATGAGGTCGACCGGTGACGTGATGTATCCATGGCTACCCCTTCTTGAACTTTAAGCCACGTGGCTTATATAACTTTCATACTATTTAGCATTGACCAACCAGCAAATCGTGAATGCAGCCTGCCTGCTCCTACTGCCGTGCAGATGAACGAACTGAAAAATGATTGAATGACCTAGTAGCTACCGGAGAAATATTCGAGGTCGATCTTCTGCACGCTGGCAAAAAGGATGTCTGTTGCGAGCCTGTGAATTCCTACTGGTGAACTCCTGCACAAGCCGAACGAGGCACGATGCATGTGTGCCCACTATTGAACGTAATCTTTCGGTTTTATCTCGTTCTCGTTTTAGTATTGTAGTGTGCTAAACCTGTTAAGAGTGTGAACAATGTAAAATTACCATAAGCGTCGAGTTTCCGTTTTACTTTTTATGCATTGGCAGTGGAGCATTATCTTAGATGAACATTAGTGACCCTAGTCGCGGCGAGATCAAAGTTCCGCCACTGATGGCGGCTACTTATTACGGCATAAAATGGCAGCCGCTGTGGTCTGGTACCCCAGGAAACGGAAGGAGAAGAGGACAGCCTAAAATGTGGAAGGGAGCAGTGCAGGCCCAAGCGGCCAGGCCCAAAAAAGAAAAGCAATATCTCCTGGGCTCTGTTCAGAGAACCCCTTGCTCTGCGTGCACAATATAATACAGTAACTCCGTTTGATACAACTGTGGGGAAACTCAACTGCAGGCAAAGGCAATTTGTCCAAAAAACGTTGAGAAACGACAGTACCGACTGACACACGGTAAAGCTTTAGACCATGTTTGGGTCTCATAGTTTTCCAACACTAAAGTATCAAAACTATAATTTTAGAAACCAATGCTAAGCAAAACTATGGTTAAAAAAAAGAAGTTAAGAGTGAAGTTCTCAAAACCACAAAATATCTGCACTTTTTTTATCAATAACATGGTTTTTAAAACTACAAAGTTTGTAACATCCAAACACCTACTCACTTTTTAATACCAAAGTTTTTAACAATGTCATAGTATTCTCCTAAAACTCCAAAAAAAAATTTGCATCCAAACAGGGCCTAGTTCGTAGCTTTAGAATGACCAAAAATAATAGAGATATTGGTTACAATGAAAAAAAATAATAGTAGAGATGTTGCTCCGCGCTTGCTGATGAGTTGGATGTCACATTAGTACGTTGTATATATAAACCTAAACGTACGCACGCAGCGCCTCGTGACGGCGACGCGCGCGGCGTCCGGCAAAGGCGACGCCGTGGCCACTCCCCACCAGCACTTGCTCCCGCGCGCACTAATTAACGTGGAAGTATCACTTGATCGGACATAACAACACGCTTCAGTTCCACCACTACCGCTGATGTGGATCGGCTTCGCGTCAGCTCGTGGAAATCCTCATCAGAGACAGAGAGAGAACCCCGGCCGGCCCCTTGTCCGGGTGTTTTCATTTGTTGGGTGATCCCATCCTGGCCTAACACACTCCCCATTCGCCTCTCACCGGTTCAGCACAAATAAAGCCAAGAGCACCAAACACGAAAGCATCCATCCATCCAATTCCTTACCCATTTAACCAACAAGTCCATCCTTGTGTACTGTCAGTACTGATCTTCCAATGTGTTTTGAGACACATTTGCAATAACCTATCAGTAAGAGCTCAAAAAGAAAATACTTATGATCTCCGCATCATCACGCACGTACTACTCCCTTCCTCCGGTTTTTAATTATTTTCGTTGTCACGATTGATCGGCATATAATTTTCTTAATTAGAGGCATAGTGTTAATCGCGCGCCCACAGTTGCTGTATACATTATCGCGCATAGTACGTCCTTATCATGTCCTACGAGGAAATAGAGAGTTACAACTTACCTCCGCACCTGACGACGGAAGCGTCGCCATCGATCCAAGCTAGTTGTCGACGCTGTGGTGCCGTGGATGGCACAAGGCCAACACTGAATTTCCAAATGCGCGCTGCACACTAATCCTAGGACGCTTTGTACTACGTACGTACGAGTGCTCTAGGTCTATCTAATCCGAGGCTTCACGGTTATGAACTTATGGCCATGCATGTATATGGACATGGACGCGTGGGATGAATATGCATTGCGTCCACGTTCAATGTACATTGATGTACTTTGGTTTTGGCAAGCACTGGGGTCGTCGGAGTTTCCATTGCCATAACGCATCTCTATCACTAATGAAAAAAAAAAACACAGAACGCGAACCAGCAGCTCTGTCATCAGATAAGGACTACCTCAGCCCTGGACGGTGGATCCAACTAGTAGGAAGCATGCGCATTCTGACACCTTAGCCAATATAATGCTAGTGTACCTACCTACCTGTTGCATTGTTTTTCCGATAAGAGAGACAGTCCTGTACTCCTGTGCATGCCTGTTCTCACAAGAAAAATACAAGAGGCTTTTTAAGAAAAATACTCCCTCCGTATTTTTAATATTGACGTTCGGAGAGGCACCATTAGTTGTTTTCTAGTTCAATTTTTTGTCGGAAGCGTCAATAAATTACATCATGTCGTATCTCATTTCTGAGATACACTGTGCACCACGTATCACTCTTTGAATTAGTAGATACGCACTAACACATCAGAATGTATATCAAAAGCATACTTCGAATAGAAGGATATATCTGATACCGAACCTTTAGCGATAACTCGATGAAGATTAAAACAATCCACAACCAGTTGACTAGCTAGAGGTGGAGCAAACAACGAAAAACATAACTCAAAGCCATAAGTAAACTTGAGAAGCAGAACGAAAACCCAGCACATCGTCGTCTTCTACGAATCTTTTCTGTCTAAAACCACAGCTGCAAACTGTGAGTTCATGAGGTACTCAAAAAGCCCTAACACTAAACAAAGGTATATATAGATGCACATTTAGCTGTAACAAAGATTAGGCTAAAAGGTCTTTTTTTGCAAAAGGCCAGTTTTATGCAAGATTCACTACAGAAGCTTTGAAAAAGAGATCACAAGATATTTGTTGTCCATATTTTAGTAGGTTAATCCTGAGGGAGATGTTCATCAATCCCGCCAGTACCCAAGTTTTAGTCGGAGAGCTGACACGCAACCGTACTGTCCCCTGTCACACAGCCTTCACTTTCTAAAACACGGGCACCTACACTCACTCACTCTAAGGATAATAATAAGACTAATCATTGTGAGCTTAAGCTGTAGTGTGTCAATACCGTGACAACGGCCATTTCAGATAGATTATACACTCTGCAGAGGTTGTACACTGTACCCACAGGCTATGTTCCTCTTGATCAACAGAGTCACATAACATTCACTCTATCGCACACTAAAGTACCCACAATATTCATCTCAAGATACATACAGGGGTCATCCCTCAGGGGTTTTTGCCTGCCTCCGATGACGCGATATCACATTCTTGTAGCTAAACCGTGGGTTTAGAGCATCCACGTCTGCTCCCTGGACCCCGCACATAGACAGTTTATTACACAACCATGGGGCTATACCGTAAGGTAGTACGATCCTATGGCGCGGGCTATTGCTGTAATCGAAGACCGGACCGTGAGTATCTCATGTTTGCTCTGCGGCTTGTGTCTCTCGACCCCTTAGGTGCCATTGCGGATAACAAAAGGGACGGAGTGAGTCCCGTCCAAATAGGTTCTGTGGTTGCACGAAATCACTATGTTGAGGTTCGATGAAACGGTCTTTATATGGCAGGGGCGGAGTTCGAAGCCTATACACCGCACATAGCTATTGGAGCCCGCCCCACGATCAAAAATATTATCCCTTCCCATCACCTAGCACCAGTTGCACTAACACCCATCCCACTTTATTTTTTCACACACCACTAAACTTATTTTAACATATTTTATAAGATGATTGGTGTATGATGTGGCGATGCACTGCATCGTATAGGGGTTCTTAAGCATTCTACTATCAAGGCAACTTTTCGTTCATTAAAAGACTAACGAAGGAAATTCTATGGTTATCAAGGGGGTGTCATCAACGGGTAGCAAGGTAGCATTCATATTTAATGTGAGCAAGTAACTAACATAAATATAAATACGTAATGTAAAGTAGGGTATTAGCTACACAATGCTTTTAAACATAGATTAAAATAAATATGCAAACATTCAGGTCATATAGGTGCGCAAGCAAATCATAGGATTCATATGATCAAAGAGTTAGAGCTTGCTTGAAAATCCTTAATTTTCAGACTTGTCTTCTCGATAATCTTTGAGTCCGGATCTTGAATTGTTGGCTTGATGCCGAAGTCTTCGGGCTTTTCCTCGTGTGTCCGTCCTTCTATCTTCTCTTGGAGTCCAGTTCTTCTTCGAATTCAGCATTATCTACACGATAGGATACACCTAATAAAACTACCGTAAAGAGAAGCAAAGCTCAAGAAGAATCGATAAGATCCAATAAACCTCGAATAAGAACCAAATAAACTCGAAAATCAAAGGTACATTATGCATGATGCGATTGCTATCTTAATGCAATGTTTAGTATCCTAGGTGCACCTTAGTGTTATTTACTATAAGTTAATTGTTAGAATAATTATTTATTCTTAAACTTTATTCTAGTGCTTATGCAGTTACATGAGTAGTTAAGGGTTGTCATGTATCGTTAATTATACTAAAGCCTTTGTATGTGTATGGACTTAGGTTATGGTTTGCTTACTATAATACTGAGAGTTTTATGTGTCATATTATGCTTAATCATGACTTAGCGATATTCATTACAGTGTAGCTATTAGTTACTATGTTCATTCTAACCATATTCATGTGATTGCATTTGTGGGCCATGTGGATGCATGCACTATAAAGCATCTATAGTGCCAATATGTTTATGT
>BCLH01000026.1:447713-515406 GCA_001602315.1 Zoysia pacifica
CGGCAGCGCGCGCGGCGAGTGCGCGCGTGCGCGAGGCCAGAGGAGGAAGAAGGAGTCGGTCGCATCGGGCTGGGCCGCGCGAGGGCCGCGCGTGAGTGGGGAGGAGGCGGCCTGTTCGGGAGGAGAGAGTCGGCTGGGCCGCGTGAGAGCTGAGCCGGGAGTAGGAGTAGAGAGAGGATTCGGCCAGTGAGGGGAATAGGTTCAAATATTTCCAATATTTGATTTAGTGTGTTTAGGTTTGAATGGAATTCAAATTTCCAAATAAATTTCAGATGAGTTCGGTCAAAAGAAATTCAATCAAACAAAAGAAGAAAAGCAAGCACTTAACCACACACAATTTTAATAATTTTGAAAAATTTCAAATTAAGAAAGGTTTTTAATTTACATGAATTTTTATCTTTTGAATGAAACAAGAGAGAAGAGAAAATTTGTTAGCATTTTGTTAGAAAATTTTAAATTTTGATTTCTAATTCCTAGTTAAATTTGAGAATATCACACATCCGGAGGTAGTACAACAGGCTTAAGGTAGACCAACTTTCACCTTGAGGAAACACACGAAATAGATCTGGATCATTCATTTTTGTAAGATTATGTTACTTTTCAAAATTAGCACCTGCAAAAGTTTCCAAAAATATAGATCTAGGATGTTTGTTTTTGTAAGAAACTAAAATTACGCATGCATAAATTTCCAAAAATATAGTATTACATTCCAAAATAGATATTATATTAATTAAAAATATTATAAAGCGTTTACCTTTTAAGAGATAAAAGAACATTTTATTCCACGAGATCATTGTATATAGACAGTTCATGTTTGTTTGAGTCTATCTTAAAATCTTTCAAATACAAACGAAAGAAGATTGTGACGCCACAGAGAAAAATTCTACTCCCTTCGTCCCATTTTATCTGTCGCTTGAACCCTCTCCAATTGTTTCAAATTAACTGTCATTCTCACTTCCCGATACACCTCTCTCTCTTTCTAATATGCATTTTTATCTTTATCTCTATCTCTCTTTCTTATTTTTAAAATATTTTATCTCTTTTAATTTCCGTGCCAAAACTGAAATGAAACTTAAATCGGGACGGAGGGATCAACAGCTTCTAGAGAGTAACCCTCTCAAGCAAACAACCCCAAAAACAAATGGGCTGTGTGACCTTTAGATAACGTGTATTCCATCTCATCACAACCAACTCGTACTGCTTGCTTGGCTGTGATCGATCGTTTGGTCCCTAATAGCTGTCAGGCCATTTTTTGCCTGACTGCAATCCATCGATTTGTTCAATTAAGGGACGCACTGCCGTGTCAGTTGATTCGCTCCGTTGCGTGCCGGAGACCGGAGATGTAATTACTATAATGCAATGGTGACGAAGAAAAATTCATTTGGGGGACGCAAGAACCTAATGCGAGAAGAATGCGTGTTAGACACAGATATTTTTAGATAAAGGAAACATAGTAACTTGTTTCCGGCCTCTACGTGCACATATATATAAATGAAATGGGGCATGCTTTTTTTTTTTACTTCAAAAGAAAAAAATTAATAATCTATTTGTGTGAGCAGAATGACATTGATGCACCTCTTTTGCAGAGGAAGAACATCCGTTAATTGGATGAAAGCGCTTGTGCACCTATCAATTCCATTCCGGCTGTCATTCTTTTTTTCTTATTGGAACGGAACTTGCTTGAGCACTAATTTCTTTAAGAGGAGAAGCAGGTAAGTAAACACAGAGTTTAATACATGACACAAGACACAGAATGAGCTAAGTAGGAGCTTGTAACTCGTGAGATACAAACATAAGAATTCATGAACCAGGATACCCGGCAGAGTGGAGAGCGACTACTCAACACTGAAGAAAATCCGAAAACGGCGAGCAACTCCCCTGAATCCAGTATTCGCCTTCCTCTCGGATCCTAAGTGGTATGAGTAAAATGAGCAGAATGATGGCGTAATACAATTTAAGTACTAGAACAGAATTGATGGATTTTATATGGGATGAAAGTGGATATGTCCACGATCCTACAACTAATTATAATTTTTTATAGGTAATTCCTAAAAAACCGTAAAATTTATATTAGGTATAAACTCCGTAGGTGCACACTTGCATCTCTAGATTTGTATATGACCTGAAATCAATATCGGGCTGGATGAATATTCTTTTGCGATCAATTATTGGTCGCATCGAAGAGACACAGAACAAAATGCAACCTTATTAGGTAGGAGTAGAACAAAAAGGCATCAGTCGTGTCGCCTCGAAATAGGAGTAGTTTGCTTTCTTGAATTTCTTCTGTTCATTCGTGAACAGTGGCTCTGTCCAGGTGCAATGAACCACAGAGGTTACCGTTTTAGGTTCCCTCGTTAAAATCGGACCGCCTTCCTCTGTTCTTTCCGCTGGAGTGCAGTTCTAACCGTGCTGTTAACCTGTAAAGGAAAGAGTCCAGATTCGCGGGAGAGCGTTGCGTGTCACCAAATTCCGTTCATTTCGTGATGATTTGAAATCAAATTCCTTTCATTTCGTCATGATTTGAAATCCTCATAAGCTGCCGACGTGCATGCTGATCAATCGGACGAGCACACCAAATTCCAAATCATCATTTTCGGCAGCGTTCATTCCACCGTATCATATACCCTTGCCTCCCTCCTTCCTCCTAGTTATTTCCACACTCCCTCCTCTCTTGCAACCGAAAAACTGATCAAAATTTGATGGTTGTGACTTGAGGAAGAGGAGGGAAATTAGCTGTTTCTTGATTTGAATTCTGTTCACAGATAGCAGGTGTAAGGCGATGATGCAGCAGGGGGCTAGGAATGCCGTCAGGAGGTTCTCGACGCTCGCCGCGGCGGCCAAGACGGCCGCCGCTGCGGCTCGAATGCCGGCGTTCGACCACGTGCCTCTGCCCTACGACGGCCCGAGCGCCGCCGAGATCGCCTGCAAGCGCGCCGAGTTCCTCAGCCCGTCCCTGTTCCACTTCTATTCCAAGCCCGTACGTTGAACAAACGCCCGTCCATCTGCCGCCCGGTTCTTGAATTTCTGTTAAGAGTGGTGAAACTGTAGTGTTTCTGCGATGCGATGTGTGTCGTTCGATGATCTTGCAGCTGAACATCGTGGAAGGGAAGATGCAGTACCTCTACGACGAGCACGGCCGGCGGTACCTCGACGCGTTCGCCGGCATCGCCACCGTGTGCTGTGGCCACAGCCACCCCGAGATCCTGGACGCGGTCACCGCGCAGGCGAGACGGCTGCAGCACTCCACCGTGCTCTACCTCAACCACGCCATCGCCGACTTCGCCGAGGCGCTGGCCGCCAAACTACCCGGAGATCTCAAGGCACGCGCCGCTGTCCCACTACTGGTCTAATAATAATGCCGGTTCGATCTGCTACAGTAATACAGGAGCGCCGGCCGTTCGACCGTTTCTTGATCATGATGGCCCGTGTTTTTTGGTTACTTGTCATCTTAGGTCGTCTTCTTCACCAACTCCGGCACGGAGGCCAACGAGCTCGCCATCCTGATGGCGCGGCTGTACACCGGCAGCCACGACATCATATCGCTCCGCAACTCGTACCACGGCAACGCGGCCGGGACCATGGGCGCCACGGCGCAGAAGAACTGGAAGTTCAACGTTGTTCAGGTGCACTCATCACTCATCAGACGCCGCGCCTGCGCGGTGTCATTTGTGATTACGCACGTACGGTGAGGAGAATTTCCTCGAACCAAACTAAGCTGTTGATCTCTGTCCCTGAAGAGCGGGGTGCACCACGCCGTCAACCCGGACCCCTACAGAGGCGCCTTCGGCTCCGACGCCGAGAAGTACGTGCGCGACGTGCACGAGATCATCGAGTTCGGCACCACCGGCCATGTCGCCGGCTTCATATCCGAAGCCATACAGGTGCAGTGACGCAGCAGCTCTTCTCTTCTTCCTCTCTCACGTCCAGGAAAAATCAAAAGTGCAGTTCGAGTGGAGACTTGACGTCAGAAAATTAAGCTAGTCTGGTTAAAAGGTTCTTCGCGTGTGAGTGCTCATGCAGGGCGTCGGTGGAATCGTGGAGCTGTCGCCGGGGTACCTCCCTCGGGCGTACGAGACGGTCCGCAAGGCTGGCGGGCTGTGCATCGCCGACGAGGTCCAGGCGGGGTTCGCCCGCGTGGGCAGCCACTTCTGGGGGTTCGAGACCCACGGCGTCGTCCCCGACATAGTCACCGTGGCAAAGGTGCATTATGTCTCTGTGCTCCTGCTCCATGCCGTGCCATCCGTGAACTTGGATGACAACGTACCGATTCCGCTCTCCGGACACCTTCGTTCTGCAGGGCATCGGCAACGGCATCCCGCTGGGCGCCGTGGTGACGACGCCGGAGATCGCGCGAGTGCTGACCCGGCGCTGCTACTTCAACACGTTCGGCGGCAACCCACTGTGCACGGCGGGCGGGCTCGCCGTGCTCCGGGTGCTCGAGAAGGAGCGGCTCCAGGAGAACGCCTTCGTCGTCGGCGCGTACCTCAAGGACCGCCTGCGTGGTCTCCAGGAGAAGCACGAGAGTGCGTACCCGTCGCTTGCTTGCGTCATCGGACCGCGAGCTGGAGAACGATGACAACAACCGTGTTTGATGTGTTTGCGCGTGCTCTTGCAGTCATCGGCGACGTGAGGGGGACGGGGTTCATGCTCGGCGTGGAGCTCGTGACTGACCGGCAGCTGAAGACGCCGGCGAAAGATGAGATCTGCCACGCCATGGAGCTCATGAAGGGTACTCCGTCTGTTCTTAAAATATTGTCGCAATTGACTTCGAACATCAACTTTGATCTTTTTATTTTATTCAAAAAAATGTGATGAATATTATATATTTTATTATAATTTACTTTATTATTAAAGTAGTTAAAATTCTAAATTAAAATTTTTAAATATTTAAATTAATTTTTTAAATAAGATGGTCACGTTTGAATTTTAAAGTCAACGATGAAAGAACGGAGAGCACAAAAACTTTTCTTTTATCCCCAAAACCGGATTTGAATTCGGATGCCTAGCACAAAAACTTTTCTTTTATCACCAAAACCGGATTGAATTCGGATGCCGGGAGAGTAAGTTCCTTCCCCTGATGATCACCTGTTGATGTGCAGAGATGGGCGTTCTGGTTGGGAAAGGCGGGTTCTACGGCAACGTCTTCAGGATCACTCCCCCTCTGTGCTTCACCAAGGAGGATGCAGGTGCGTTAAAATCCTGAGTTTCTAACAGAGCAAACGAGTTTAGTTTATTGGTATTTATCATGAATTGATTGCACTAATTTTAATTTGCACAACGACCAATGCAGATTTCTTTGTTGAAGTGATGGACATTGCTCTGTCGAAGCTCTGATTCCAGACGTCGTGAAGGAATGGGGTGTTGGATATAGGGGATCCTTGCACACGTGAAGGACATGATTGTATCTGAGGTATCTGGACAGCAGATTTATGCCTTAAGATGGTAAAGAAAAAACTTCAGTATGTAATACCAGAGAACTAAGAAAAAGCAACAGTGAAGAACTATGGTCAAGCAAATGAGATCTTAGCTTACTGGAAAAAAAAAATAATCTTCACCTTTTATGTATACCGAGTTCGAGCTTGTTTGGTAGAGACTGTAACGCTGCATTTTCAACTGGTAGATTAGCTTACATTATAATCTTTACCAAACATTTAAAATCTATAAGTGATTCTATAATCAATCATAAATACTTTAATATTTTATTCTGCCCCATAAGCTGTAAATAGTACTCTCTCTATCTCATAATAAGTGACATTTTTAACTTTTTGAAATTGAAGTTTGATCATTCGTTTTATTAAAAAATTATTAAAATAAAAAAATAAACAAGATAAGATTAAAGTAATTCTAATAAAAAATATTTCACAATAAAATAAATTATATTTTCACAAACTTTTTGAACAAGGCGAATGGTCACAGGTGAATCTTTAAAAATTTAAAAACACACTTATTTTGGTATGAAAAGAGTAATTATTATCACCTTTCTCTTTACATCACTTACCTTCCATATCGGATAAGATGTTCTATCAAACAATTTAACATAAGAAACATATTATGCGGGCAAGCTAGATAAATAATTTTCACAAAAAAATCTAAAGTATAAACTATTTTTGAATAATTATAATATCATCCAAACATGCCCTTAAAATGTGAAATAGATTTGAGTTTCATTCCCAAATATATTTTTCACATTTTCTACTGTAGATAGGGGAAAACAGAACAAAGAACAATCAGACCGGAAAGCCAATCAGTTCCAACTTTTCCAGCAAGAGAACCCGTCAACGACTTTCCACCGCCCGATGGCGAACGCACGCGCGGGATCAGCTCATTCTACAACCTTCCCCGCTTCCGTTCCAAGTGCAACACCCTTCCCCACTCTCTCTCACCCTGTCACCCACATTCGCCAGCCGCAGCTCCGCCCCACGCACCCGAGATGGCGATGGCTCTGCGGCGCCTCGCGGGCGCGCCGTCGCTGGCCTCGTCCGCGGCCGCCGCGGCGCTGCTCCTCCGCCACTCCGCGCTGACGCGCCCGATCTCCACCGGGTTCCGCGAGGAGCGCGACACCTTCGGGCCCATCCAAGTACCCAACGACAAGTGAGCGGTTCCATCCTCCTAACGAATTCCCTAGGAACATTTGATTCGCACTCGCCTGATGCGTCGCGTCGTTTTTTTCGATCTTCTCGTGTCGCGGCCTCTTGGGTTGATCTGACGGTGGCGACTGTTGCGTTCCGGTTTGGCCAGGCTTTGGGGCGCGCAGACGCAGAGGTCGTTGCAGAACTTCGACATCGGCGGGGAGCGCGAGCGGATGCCTGTGCCCATCATCCGCGCTTTTGGCGTGCTCAAAAAGTGCGCCGCTAAGGTATAAAGGCAAACTGTTATTTTTTGCGGGCGTCTGCTGATGGATGGGTCTAGTTGCTTGTGCCTGGAAGGCACTGCAACGTTGTAAGGCTACTATTCCATTGAGTGCAGAGCTGTAACAACTATTGAGTGCAAAGTTGTAACAATTGGGTCGTTATGATTTTATTTTACATTTTAGAGTATATGATACACCATTCTATGTTCTCAGTTTTCAGTTCGATGCAAATTATGTGTAAGAGTTAATTGAATACCATGTTGATGAACACTTTACGTTGTTGTAGCTAATCTCATATTGCATTGCTGATGGCAGTTAGAAACATATTAGTGCAGCCTGTACTTTTTCTATATGCTTCCAACATTTAACTTGGAGTCTGTGTGGTGCTTTGTATTTGACTTTTGAAGGTGAACATGGAGTATGGTCTTGAACCAACAATAGGAAAGGCAATAATGCAGGCAGCTGAGGAGGTCGCAGAGGGAAAGTTGGATGATCACTTCCCACTTGTTATCTGGCAAACTGGCAGTGGCACACAAAGCAACATGAACGCCAATGAGGTTCTTGTCCTACACATGCAATACGTCCATGCTAACTCCGCATTCAACATGTCAATAATAAATCACTATAGCTTTCACTTTGTACTCTGAGCCTGAGTGTGACCTTCAGACTTAGGTAATGATTTAGTTTACACTGTCCAAATTATGGACTGACTAAAGTTGTCTCTGTTTTTTTTTAAAAAAAAATCATTATGGTTCTTCTCTTGGGGGTTTCATCTCTAGCCTACCCCAACTTGCTTTGGACAACGTTGTTGCAAATTTATTTTATCTTTATATGCTGCGCCATATTGTTTACAATTTGTTTTACAATTTAGGTAATTGCAAATAGGGCAGCTGAGATTCTTGGGCATAAACGTGGTGAGAAGTTTGTACACCCTAATGACCATGTGAATAGGTCGCAATCCTCGAATGATACATTTCCCACTGTAAGTTATAACTACTTGTTTGCTCTTGTCCTTTTGTTCCTCTGTTATCTCTGCAGATGTCATACTTCATATAATTGACATGTCCAGGTTATGCACATAGCAGCAGCTGTTGAGATCAATTCAAGGTTTATCCCAAGTCTGCATCAGTTGCATAAATCACTTCATTCAAAGGTAACTTATATATTTGCTTCAATGAGAGCTTTTCTACCATGTTTATTTTGACCTTTTTGATAGGTTTAGTTCTATTATGTGGTAATCATCTTCCTAAGTCACAATTTTCTTGAAATTCCTGCTAATCTTCATCGGAGCCATTGTGCTGTGCATCGGTTGGACTAGGATACAGGACAAAGCATTAGAAATATAGAATACCATCTCTAGAGTTGCATGGTGCCTCCTAGTCCTGTAGTTGTGGCATTCCACTAGAGCCCCATCTTTGGAGGAAACAGTTGGTAACGGTGCTTTCATTAGGTTCAACGGTACCGATGGGATCACCTCAGAGAATATCTTAGATGCTGCTCCCACTGTTCTGATTTATGACGTTGGGACGTGTGCTTCAGCTCAAAATTGAACTAAAGCTTATATCCTAAGGTCGTATAAATCAGAATGGAGGGAGTATGATATAAAGCATCTCTTGCACTTTTGCAGCCTGCGACCTTTTTTTTAGGGTTTGCATGTCTAATTTTGGAGCCACACAGTTGACGAAGCTTTTCCTGTATTTTTTTACTTCCTTTTTTTTAAAAAAAATCTGTGTATATCCGTGTTTGCTCTGTCATTAATTGATATCCTTCTGTTTTTTGGTATCTGATGTAGGTTACCTTTCAGGTCATGTTAATTTCACATAAATCTGTTGATGGATTGAACAATTTTTAGATTCATCAAATTAACTTGCCAACTTGTGTTATCAGTACTTAGGGCTACATTATTCTTATCTTGAAAAATAAAATAATGGATGAATAAACATTACTATGCATATTGACTGATAAAATTGAACTCTGCACTTGGTCAAACCGGTAAAATAGCCTCGACAGAGTAGGTTTGTTATATTTGATTTTCCTGGAATATTGAGGTTTACCAGATGGATAGTTACACTGCACAATTCATTATTCATAATTATGCGATAAATATGCTGTCCTGTATAACTTTCTAACCTGTCTTTACAGTCTGTAGAGTTTCAAGACATAGTGAAAATTGGACGTACGCATACCCAAGATGCCACCCCGCTGACTCTTGGGCAAGAGTTCAGTGGTTATGCTACACAGGTATGATTTGTTCCAGTATCCATTGTTGTGTTATTTTTTGCTCCTTGAAAAATAGACTTATGAATTGTCTTGACCTCTACGTGCAGGTCAGATATGGAATTGACCGAATTAATTGTACATTACCACGCATGTACCAGGTAATATGTGGATGTTCATTTTCTTCTAATATGCATATATCAATGAATATGTACTGACCGTTGTCCTTGATGACCAGCTTGCTCAAGGTGGAACTGCAGTTGGAACTGGCTTGAACACTAAGAAAGGGTATGAGTAATTTTTATATTTTTATTTGAGAAGTTTCCTCGCATTTATACATGTTATAAACCATATTTTTCTAGATCTTCCTTTTGACAATTATTATTACTTAATTATTAAATTATGTCCTTAGAAAGAACATTGATGTAACTTCTTCATCAATAGTGTTATGGCCCTATCCAGATTAATTAGTAATTTAGTGTAATTTCATTACTATCTTATTTCTATGCTAGTTAAATCATTGAAAAAAATTATGTTATTTCTGGACTGAAATTAGCCTATGAGGCGTGAACATTTGAGTTTTATCATACATGTGAAATGATCTTGGATTAAAAGTAGCCTACGAGGCATGATGATTTGAGCATTGTAATATAGGTGAATTGTGAAAGGATAAAGTCCAATTTACTCCCCTCAAGTATAGCCAAAGTCCAAATAACCCCCTAAACTATGATTTGGTTTATTTTACCCTGCCAAAACATGATTTTGTGTCAATTTACACCCTCATACAATTTGTCTTTTTTATTTCTCCTTACACAAGCATAATCTTAAGGTGAAACTTTCTGAGATAATAAAGCATATTATAACACATATTAGAAAAAATGTATTGAATTTTTTAGTACCATTCTTTTGCATATAATTTTGTATTCCAAAGATTAATTTACTATTAAATATCTTTCCTTATAAAAATAATGACAAAAAATTATAATTATTTTTTTAATATTTGTTATGATGTTCTTTATCATGTCATAAAGTTTGATCTTAAGATTATACTTGTGTATTGAGAAAAAAAAGACAAATTGCATGAGGGGGTAAATTGACCCAAAATCATATTTTGGCGGGGTAAAATAAACCAAAACATAGTTTAGGGGGTTATTTGGACTTTGGCTAAACTTGAGGGTAGTAAAGTGGACTTTATCCATTGTGAAATGATGTTCTTTTATGTGGTTAACCCTATGCATATGATACTTGATTTAAGATGAAAACTAACAGAAAGGTAGTTCCTTGCATTAGTCAGGATCTTAAATCATGCTATTTCTCATTTGTTATGTTTTATGTGCCATTTCAGATTTGATGTCAAAATTGCTGCTGCTGTGGCTGAGGAAACAGACCTACCTTTTGTCACAGCTGAGAACAAGTTTGAAGCCTTGGTTAGTGATTATATGCAGACAATTGTTGGTTATGGTCTGCAGTTTTCACACAATTTCATGGATGATTGCAGAATATGAACTTTGATTCATTCTCACATATTCTTTTTTTTTTCTTATTGCTATTCACCTGATAATAATTTTTTATTTCTTTATGTTCTCATCAGTCCCTTTTCCTTTTGTTCCTTTTTTGTCTTTTAAGTAGGCAGCACACGATGCGTTTGTTGAGAGCAGTGGTGCTGTGAATACCATTTCTGCATCTCTTATGAAAATAGCAAATGACATACGCTTGCTCGGAAGGTTGTCATTCCAGTACCATGTTTTTTATGGTAATAATGTTTCTAGTGTTCTGGATTCTGACTATTTCCAACACAATCACAGTGGCCCTCGATGTGGTCTTGGTGAACTTATCCTGCCAGAAAATGAGCCTGGAAGCAGCATTATGCCGGTAAGCAGACACTGATGTTATTTTTGGTAATTTTAGTACAATTACGAATGAAAAATACTGTCATCAAGCCTCTTTTAATACTTTTTCTATTTTATTCATCAGGGAAAAGTTAATCCTACCCAGTGTGAGGCTCTGACGATGGTTTGTGCTCAGGTACATTATACCTTGTTGTTTTTGAATTTTGATAATTTGATCCACTTATGTATTGTTGTGACTTGCCTGTTTGCTTTATGCTTTGGATGAACAGGTATTGCTCATCTGAAAAAAAAAAACTAAGTATCTAATTGGCTGTTGGCTGACAAGTCATTCATCTAGCCTTGTGTAATTATATTATTTAGTGTTTTAGTATATGCATATCACAGTTTCTGTTCAGTATTGCGTAATCATCAACTTTGGTTTTCCAGTCCTGTCAATCTGCACGCTATATCTTCATTGCTTCATTATACTTTTGAGCTTCCTTTCTGTTGGGATCAACCGTTCTTATTCGTGTAGGAAAGATTATAGAGGCTGGAGTCATTTGAATGGCTTATACAGTGCTTTTACCCTGCTCTTAGAACCAAAAATTTGACAGGTTACTATCTGAATAGGGACTAATGACAAACAATTACAGTTACATTTTGTACTTGACAGGGGCATCAACTTAGCCACATTTTGTCTTTATGCATAATCTACACTCTAGCATATGCTCCAAATAATTACTGTTTGGTTTTGCGGTATTGCAGGTGATGGGTAATCATGTTGGTGTTACAGTTGGTGGTTCAAATGGGCATTTTGAACTAAATGTTTTCAAGCCTATGATTGCAGCCGGATTGCTTCGAGTATGTGTAGCAATGATTCTCTTTTATTTGATTACATATTTGTACTGTGAGTTTATAATTAATACTCTCATGTGTTCTGTTACTACAAGTGGTAAGACTTATCTCATTCGCCATTCAATTATTTGACAGTCATTGAGACTATTAGGGGATGCATCTGTTTCCTTCGAGAAAAACTGTGTCCGGGGAATCCAAGCAAACCGCGAGAGAATTTCACAACTATTGCATGAGGTAACTGTCTACTACACAAGTACTGCGGGTCCAAGGAATTCCACTTGCACTTGCATATATCTTTGGTGCATGGCCTGGTACTAATTTTCTGCCTTTTTTGTCCAGTCTCTGATGTTGGTTACATCGTTGAATCCGGTAAATAAAATACAACTTTACATTAAATCTATTTTTAGTTGTATAAACATGTTTAATATGCTTAATTTCTGAATGAATGCAGAAAATTGGCTACGACAGTGCTGCGGCTGTTGCTAAGAAAGCCCACAAAGAAGGAACTACTTTGAAGGTGATTGTTGCGTTATTTCTATTTGCTTTGGTCCTGCTATTTATTTATATGTATTAGATTAACTTTACAGTAATATATGCCCAGCGTTTTGTTCATATCTTGTTTGGGTTAACATAAATTTTCAATTCCATTAATATCCAAAACTTTTTGTCTGGATAGTATGTGTTCATGCTCTTGCCTCCTCTTATCATCGTGTGCCACTTGATCATGTTGTCATGGAAATTGTAGTTTGTATCTATTTTGCATACTTTGTACTTTTCATTGGTGTGTTTTACATAAATCTTTCTTTACCTCTAATTTTCCAGAAAGCTGCATTGGACCTTGGAGTATTAACAGAAGAGGAATTTCATGAACTTGTTGTTCCAGAGAAAATGATTTACCCTGATGATTGATAACACTATGCTAGCCATTTATCTTTGAAGCATTCAGATTGCCACATCAAAGTTCCTGTGGTTGCCTGTGATGTCGGACTTCATAATTTTAGCCCATCCGTAAATAAATCACATCAAATTTGATCTCTCTGTTCTCAGCCCATGGTAGAAATGATTTTGCACTGTTTATAATGCATGAGAAGACAAAAAAAACTCTTCTGTCGAAATAGGAGAATGTATGTTGATTAATGGGAGAGAGGCCTTTCATTTCTCAAACATCAACAAACCATTTTTTTCCCCAGAAGGCAAGCTTTATGTAATAAGTGGTTTGGCTACCTTGTATGTGGATGATTTTAATAATTCGTCTTGAGAACAAGTACGCAGGATGTGTAAATGCTTTTTTTTTTTGCTTGGAATCGATTTTATTTATTTGTCTATGCCTCTTTATTTGCTTCTTACAGAACGAACGAGCACTGAGGAAAGGTGCCGAGATTATTAGCAAAACTGTTGCACGTTAACAAGAAATGTATAAACATTCAGGTCATTATGGTAGCAACACATCGTTCGAAGGCATTTTATGGCTCATTTTTAAATGATTCCCTGAGCTTGTTTAACCCCGAAATTTTAATGGAACCCACGCTTCCTTCTCATTTTTACTCTAGTTTAAGTTCAAATTATTACATTTCAACGCTTGTTATCTTGTTTGCCCATAGAAACATGGAAGCTGCTCATCGCATGATTCTTGATTCTGAATGGTGCGTATGGTGTACATATGGAGGGATATGGTAATTATAAACTCATGCTTAAATTATTTGGCGTGAACTACAAGGCTAATTGGAAGGAAGATGCGAGGTTTATGCCCTTTACCGTGCCACTTAGCCGGTGTTCCATCTCCTTGTACGGATCAGGAAGTTTTCTGCCTCCGGTGCCGCAGCACCGCCGCACCGGCACGGCAGTCGCCACCCAGACAGAGTCCGCAGTCCGCAGGCAGGCGCGCATGTAGCTTGCACGCCGGCCGGCCTCCGGCTCCGCTATAAACGGCGGTCACGTACCCGATGCCTTCTCGCCCAGCTTCTTCCACCTCTCTCTCTCTCTCTCTCTCTCTCTCTCTCTCCATTCTGCACTCCACAGTGTACACCGCGCTGTTTGGTCAGCACCTCGCAGCATGGCTGATGCCACCTCCGTCCACGACTTCACCGTCAAGGTCATTCTGTCTGGAAACCATACTCTCCACTCCTGTACCTAGTACTGAACCCCAGTTCGCTCCCTCTGAAAACGCACCAAGATTTTACATTGCCTTTCCGTGCTTACGTTGTGCGCAGGATGCAAACGGCATAGAAGTGAGCCTGAGCGCCTACAAGGGGAAGGTTCTCCTCATCGTCAATGTCGCGTCTCAGTGGTATTAGTTTTCACTGACATTGTTTACGCTGTTACTGCGATTTATTTTTTTTTTTTTGCTAAACATGTGATTTAACGAAGCTGTTTCTCTTTACCGATTGCAGTGGCTTGACCAATTCCAACTACACGGAGCTTGGCCAGCTATACGAGATGTACAAAAACAGGGTGAGTATCTCTTTTCTTTATATGATCCGTTGCTCGTGAAGATTTGAATTACTCAAATCGATGCCTATGACTCCAACCAGGTTTTGAGATCCTCGCTTTCCCGTGCAACCAGTTCGGTGGCCAGGAACCCGGCACCAACGAGGAGATCGTCCAGTTCGTCTGCACCCGCTTCAAGGCCAAGTATCCAATCTTCGACAAGGCAATACATTTCTTCTCTTACTCCTCCTAAAGGACCTAAACGTTAGGGCTGAATGAAACAAGTGGTCAATCCTCTAGGGGCTCAAAGTTTTGACAAGTATTTCTTCTCTATCTGTTATAAGGTGGATGTCAACGGCGACGACGCTGCGCCCATCTACAAGTTCCTCAAGTCCAGCAAGCGCGGCCCCTTCGGCGACGACGTCAAGTGGAACTTCGCCAAGTTCTTGGTCGACAAGCAGGGGCGCGTGGCGGAGCGTTACGCACCGACCACGTACCCGCTGGCCATCCAGGTGAGCTCCCCACCAACCCCACGTTGTGCTTTGCGCGTCGATCATTCTCCGCGGCTAACTTTTGTTCGTCTCTCTGCATGCAGAAGGACGTCAAGAAGCCGCTTGGAAGTTTTTGAGCCTTGCAGCTGGAGAAGATAGAGGCAGTGATCGATGCATGTGTTGCATCTAGCTTGGAACATATAAATTGTTGTAATAAAGCTGTAGTTGAAACTGGGTTGTGTGATTGTATCATTTCTGTGCGTTCCTCTCTTTAATGGTACTCTTCCTTTTCTTAAATTGCTCTTGTTGACTTTTTAAGTTATGTTTGACAATTCATATACGGAAGTATTTTCTCCGTCTCAAATTACTTGTCATTTATAATCCTCGCTTCTTAATGCACTTTTCTCTGTTCTCAATACTTTTTTTTATCTCTATCTCTTTTTTTTCGTTTTCAACATATTTCAACTTTTTACCCCTCCTTAATTTTTGTGTCCGGATCTTAGATGAAAACTAAATTGGCATGGAGAGAGTATTTGTTTCTATGCGCACCTGGACAAATGCATGCCCATTGCATAGTTAGAACACTTTTTCTGTGATTGAATGAAGTAAAAAAGTATATAAAGTCAACAAAATTCAAAGCTGATACTACACAATCCTCTATATTCCATAAAACAAACTTGAAATATACATAGCCGCTCTATTTCAATCAAATGCTAGTGTATAGGGTAACAGTTCAACCCAATAAGGACAGCAATATTTATGTAGGTCTCGTTTGGAATGTAAAAATTTCACATGAAAACATGCAGGAAAGGGATTGAATTCTGCCGTTCGAAACGGGGTCTTAGACCTCATTTGGAATATTATGAGAATTTTTCTCTATTTCTATGTTTTTTTCTATAAAATTAAATTGATTTTTGTAAAATTTTTGTATAAGATCCTGTTTGGAATACAGTAATTTCATCCATTCATATGTTTGTTTCTCTATGAAATTGAACTGATTGCTGTGAAATTTCTATATTCCAAATAGGGCCTAATTCATGTAAAAACTATGTGTTCTAGATAGGGCCTTAGGTGCTTCGGCCTTTGGGAGGCTGACCATAAAAGCGCATAAAAAATCTGAGTAAAATATATTTACATATAGATAGTGTATATTATTGTCTAGAATTATATAACAATAAAATAGCAATAAAACTCATGCAAGGAATAAATAAAATTATTATAGGAATTGCACTATTCCTGTGTGCTTCTCGAACGATTGATTTTTTGAAAGGAAGAATGATCATTTTTTACTGTGGGAAGCTTCAAATTAGTGGGGTTTTTCAGTGTCATGGCAAACGTTAGTGACACTGTCATGGGCCACCTGCTTTGATAGTCGCAGTTCATTCTCCCCGAAGAAGCAAGTGAACGACTACATGGGCCATACTCATATAACTATGAAGCCCATCACATAGCCGAAGGCCCAGTAGCACCCTCGGGAAAACCTAGTTCTCTGCTATAAAATCCACTCGCGCCGCCCCTTCCGTGACCTTGAGTCCTCCAGGCGCCTCCGCCACACACGCAACACAGGTAAGGAGGAGGAGAGGACCAGCGGCGGGGGCGGAAATGGTTACCCTAAAGTTGCAGAAGCGGCTCGCCGCCAGGATACTCAAGTGCGGCAAGGGCAAGGTCTGGCTTGACCCAAATGAAGTCAGCGAGATCTCCATGGCCAACTCCCGTGAGAATCCCCATCTTCCTCTTTCATTCTCCTCCTTGATGCGACCACTTGTGGTGTGGTGATGCCCTTAGATCTGGTATTGGAGCGCTGGTCCGCAGAACGCGCAGTTCTAATCATGTCCCTGATGCTATCCTAGAGAGAACTCGTTGGATATTGGCTTTATCTTTTTTTTAATTTCTGTTTCGTTTCGAAATGAAATGCTATATCAATACGCAGGCTATCATCCTTGCGCCCTACGATTATTAGGTTGTTTAGATTATCAAGAGGGCCATTATTATCGAGAAAAAAGTGTCAAAAATATTATTTTGTAGGGTGTGTAGTGTACTTGAATTACTCTCTGGGATTCAACATTATTTGTTTTGTCTACATAACATATAACATTTGCTAGATTTGGCTTGTAGCACGATGTTGTTTTTCTGCTTGTTTAGTATAAACCTTGTGCTGGTGGAATCATGTACCCGGGTACTTGACGGCCCGTACTCGTACTCGCAAGACCTCGAGTTAGGGGACGGATGGCAGCGTTCGGGCACGCAGTCCGACCCCCAAGGCGATATATGAAAGCCGCATCAAGACACACGGAGACGCATTTACTTCGGCGGTCAACTGCCAACCGCCTTGACGGAACGGGACGAGTTTCACCACGACGACACTCCAACAGAAGCTGTAGCAGTAAATGGACAAGACCCGACGGCACTGTGGCTGACACAACAGGCGCTACAGTGCCTGCCGCTTCGTGCGACGCGACGGGCCACACCCGCGCATGGGCAAAACGAATGATGGAGACGACAGTGAGGGGCCTACCTGTCAGCGAGACGGCAGGATCACGTAGGGCCCACCATTCTGTGACCTCGGGAGGGTCCGAGGAGCGATAGGAGGGGAGGAGAAAAGAAAACGAATAGGAGAAAAAGAGAAAACACAGCCAGTTTCCAGGGCTCTCGCATCCCTTCTCGCGAGCAACCCCACTCATATGTGCTCCGAGCACTCTCGATCCGCACCAGATCCTCTCGCGAAGAGAGAATCCGAACCCCTTGTACTCTTATCATCGAGATAATCCACTCTCTGGACGTAGGGTATTACACCGCTCGAGGTGGTCTGAACCAGATAAAAAACCCTCTTGAGTCTCCTGTAGACTAGGCCATATTGAATACGAAGGCACACCACCCCTGTAATCGTATTTTCGTACTGTGCCGGTGGTCAGAACACCGACAGTATCAACGGTGTTCTACGCTGTGTTGTATTATAGGTAGTTGTAGCTTGTGGTGTCTAATGTCGGAGTAAGTTCCTTAGGTAAGATTGAAACAATCATTGGAATGTCTGTGTGTCTCGGACTGCTAGGACCAAACAATTGCATTCATTTGACAATTATCAACCATTCACAGTTCTTTTAGCTTGTGTAAGCTTAGCACATGGTCTTTATCAAGCAATTATAGGTCTGAAGTTAAATTTTAGCATTTGCTTATGGAAGATAAGAATTACAAACATCTTGTTCATTAGCATATCTAAGCTCTGAAATCTTCTGTGCTACTGATTCCTATGAACAACACTCAAACTGAATGATAGTCACGTTCAGATTACAACAGAGCCATTCAACAGTAGTCATTGTAGCTATTGTGTCTCAAAAAAAAAACAGTAGTCATTGTAGTGGTTCATCTTAAGGCCTCCTTTGGAACGCAGGGAGTTTTTCTGTTTCCTGCGTTTTTCCTGTGAAATTGAACTGATTCCTATGAAATTCCTGCGTTCCAAAGGAGGCCTAAATGTTTGTTTATCACCTCGTGTGTCCAGATCTATCTGGTATTTAATGAATGCACTAACTTATATTGCTAACTGCATTGTGCATATTTTGCAGTCTCCTGAAATCCTGTATTGATGTTGGTCTCATGTTTCTCTTTTTTATGTAGCTTATGCTCCAGATTGCTGATGTTTTGTTTCTTTGCCTGCAGGCCAGAACATCCGCAAGTTGGTGAAGGATGGGTTCATCATCAAGAAGCCCCAGAAGATCCACTCTAGGTCTCGTGCACGCAGAGCCCATGAGGCCAAGCAGAAGGGACGCCACTCGGGATATGGTATATTGGTGTTTTCAGTTAAATCTTCTTGCGATGCGTGAGTCTTGATGCTTACTGTTCCATATGTCCTCAGGTAAGCGTAGGGGTACCAGGGAGGCTAGGCTTCCGACCAAGGTCCTGTGGATGAGGAGGATGCGCGTGCTTAGGCGTTTGCTGCGCAAGTACCGTGAAGCCAAGAAGATTGACAAGCACATGTATCATGACATGTACATGAAGGTCAAGGGTAATGCATTCAAGAACAAGCGTGTTATCATGGAAAGCATCCACAAGTCCAAGGCTGAGAAGGCAAGAGAGAAGACACTTTCTGACCAATTTGAGGCGAAGCGTGCGAAGAGCAAGGCTAGCCGTGAGAGAAAGATTGCCAGGAGGGAGGAGAGGCTCGCTCAGGTGAGATACAATTTGCAACATTATAGTTACCCTTTCTTAGTCTTGGATGAACTAATGCTTGTGGTGTCATAAGTACTCAAGCCACACTATTGTAATCATAAAGGATTTAACTTGAAAGCTAGTATATTAGTTAACTGGATTAATTACTACTGCTTGATATGGACTTCTAAACTCAGATTTCTAATGAATATAGAATTGGCTGTCGACACTTTTGTATGATGATATTTTGTTTGTTGTGACCTGATCTTTTCTTTGTTTTAACAGGGCCCAAGAGAACCAGCCGCTCCTGCAGCAGCTGCTCCTGCTCAAACTGCAGCGTAAGCATCTTCATTGTTCAGCTGCTTATCTGCAATGTGCAACTGAAGGTTCATGTTAACTGTATCCTACAACCTTCTGTTGTTGCAGGGCACCAAAGAAAGCAAAGAAGTGAAGAATCAGACGGTGAGCATTTGTTTGCCTAGGGAAAGCAGTCAAGTGTTGGAATTTTGAAGTATGGACAATTTTTTTCAGTGATAAGTATGTTTCGTGCTACTGGATGTAGTAAGATGTATGTGAAGCTTCTTTTTTTTTTAAAAAAAAAAAGCTGTTGATATCCTTACCATTTTCCCTCCTGCGTGGCTGTTCGTATCCTGCTAAAATTACTGTAAACTTTTTAGCCCTTCGTTTTCGCTATGAGCGGAAACATCCTGCTAAAGTGCTCAAGCATATCACCAGGGTTCACAGGCTGCATACAAATGTAATGCTTGTGAATGTGAGTACAAAGAGCTGCACCTGGGGCAACTAAGCCTTAAAATGGGCTGAAAATGAACTAAATATGGACAGGGCTGTATCGCATTAGGATTATGCTAATTTTCTTTTCATTTTAAATTAAAATATAAAAAGAACTTATTTAGTTTGTGAAAGTTATGTGGGCTGAGCCCTTTTATTACCTCTTCGGCTGCTCGAGTGCTCAGTACGTAGAAGCGTCGGCTTGCTAAGTATTTGGCCTGGCTGCTGATTGGATTCATAGCAGAGCCATCGTTGTGTTCAGAGTAAGATTCTGTCCGTCATCTCTGTTCTGATAATTGGGGATAATGATCTCTAATTTCGACTTCACGGGTTAGGGCACTGACGAACTTTCAGGCTGCAAAAGAGAAGCTACTGCTGCTTAGTACGAGCTTAAGCAGTAACGCACTGGATTATGTGGGTGCAGTTCGTTTGGTTGTCCAATAGCCAAGATTGTATTCTTTTGTAAGTAGAGTTCTCACTTCAATGCAAAAGGTTTTCCTCATGTGGTACCTACAAGTTGCAACAAACAAGTAGAATTCAACGGTCCGTACATAATTAGAATTCGGAAAAATAATGAGATTTGGGATACCCATACCAAGTCCGTGCGATTGGGAACAAAGGGAAGGTATAAGTAATGTAGTTCCAGCATCCTATGAATTTTTGTGTACATCAACTAGCTCTACAAAATCCACTTGAAGCAGGCTTCAACTCAAGACATGCAACATACTTATCATAAGTCGAGTACGTCTAAAAACATAATTAAACAAACTAAAATCATGCCACAAGTAATCATGCAAGTGGGTATCCACGGGGTTAAATTTAGTTTTAAATTTATAGGTATTTACAGGTTACATGTAAAATTTGAATTAGATGTGGGCTTGTGGGCATATCCACTTGCATCCTACTACTATCCTCCCACCGAGAAAAGATAGAGTTGGAAACGTGATTAATCAGCATGCGACTAATCACATCCTCAGACAGGAACTCAAGTTAAGACTTCCCTTTTTAAAATGCTACAACTTCTTTGCTTAATTAATATGCATGTGTCCGTTTTGACTTAGCGCGTAGAAGATTGATATAGTAAAGAAACTGAGGATTTTCATCAGATAAATGCTTTCAAGTTGTCCTTCCTAAACTTATGATATGAATTTGAAATAAAAAAGTACGGAGAGTATCTTAAACACATGTCACAGCATCTTCAGTGTCGATTTGAAAGGTGAAGAAAATGTGGTGCTGCTGAGTTGAGTTGCCAATATGCAATTTGTTAGCTTCTTCAACCAAAAATCTAGAAGCTATGACAAGCGGGATTCTAAAAAGTTGAAAGTTCAGTTTAGGAAGAAATGAACTAAAAAAGTTTTTTTTAACAATTATGAACTAACCACGGACTACTATTCTAGTCAACATCCAACCAATAGCCAAAAAAAAAACCACAAAAGCAACTTTTCGGTCAAGCTCAAAAAAGTTCCTACCCAATTTTTTTAATAATGGAACGGCATAGTACTTCCCTTCCCTGCCTGTGAACAAAAAATGCATTTAGCTATCGTCCAAGTGTTGTTCCACCATTCCTCCTCCTCATTTATAGTTTTTTTACAAAAAAAAAACTCAGGCATTTCAAGTTGAGTTCAATGGTAAGTGGTTCCAATTTATTTATTTTTACTCAACTAAAAAAATCTTCATTCAGAAAAAATTCAGAGAATTCCGAATAAAAGACTATACAGATTATGCATCCAGCTTGATTGCAGTCAGTAGTCACATGCGTATACTCCAACTTTGGAATCAGATTTGGAGCTGGCTAATACTCCATCCAGTTTTAAAAATATTGAGACAGTTAACTTCTAACATCAACTTTGACTATTTATTTTATTAAAAAATTATAAATAAATATAATATATTTTGTTATAATTTGTTTTATCACTAATGATATTTAAAACATGTCTAATAAATTTACGTATTTAAACAAATTTTTTGAAGAAGATGGATGATTAAAGTTGACGTTAAAAGTCGATGATTAAAGTTAACGTTAAAAATCAACTGTGTCAATATTTTAAGACCGAAAGAAGTATATTAGACTCGAGTACTTAATTAACAAACAAGATGATCTCAAGTTATCAGCCGCCGAAGGGGATGTATTCCAACCTAACGGTATGGAGGCACCAGTGTTGCTAACTCACTCATGGACGCCTCTAATGGAATTGGCGGATCGCTAAATTAGGACTGCTGATGCATAAAGAAGTAGTACTAAATGGTTAGCAAATTGCGGGGCGTCCATAAATAACAACTCCGGCTTGTCAGCTGCTTTTGAGAGTGTGCTTGGAAGATGGACGCCGGCGGCATTCGGTTCTCTTCACATGACGCGACGTCGGCGCTCGCGGCCGTCAGCATCGTCCTCATAATTCTCTACCTCTTCTGGCGCTTCATCTGGCAGATCAAGAAGCATAAAGTCAGCAGCACCGGCGTTGCCGCCACTGCCACCTCGCCGTCCTCCACATCCTCCCGGTCCGCCCCGCTGCCGTCGTGCCCCCGAGAAGGCCCGGCGCCGTGGCGCGCGCGCGAGTCGCTGTCGTCGCCGCTCCCGTTGTTCGTCGTGCGTGTGCAAGTGCCAGCGGCGGCCGGATGTGGCGGAGAGAAGAAGGTCGACTGCGCGGTGTGCTCGGGGACGGCGAGGCCGCCGCGCGGCTCGTGCCCGGCTGCGGGCATGGGTTCCACGTGGACTGCATCGAGGCGTGGTTCCGCGTGAACTCGACCTGACCGCTCTGCCGCGCCGTCGTGCCAGCCGCGGGACGGGGCGCTGGAGGTTCCCCACGGTGCAACAGCGTTTGATCATCGTCTTCCGACGATGACCAATCGAAAACGAAAGTGTTTCCGTTGTTGAAAACGATCTGTCATATTTGCGAATAACTATAGGCTGTAATTCGCACAAAAGGTGCTGTGCATGCTCCTGTGAAAGTGTGTGTGTGTGATCAAGCTTTGCAACGAGAGTACTCCCTTATATTCATAATTAAGTCATTTTAAATTTTGCTTTAGTCAAACATTAAAAATACAAATTACAAATAATTTTTAAATTATTAAGTTTAAAAATACAAAAATCATATAAATAAACTTATTTTAAAAATATTTTTATAAAAATGTGTATATATATATATATATATAATTTTTTGAAAAATAATTTTACAAAATTTAAAATTAAAATTAAGCTTCAGAGATCGTGTCGTTTTTCAAAATGATATGAATTGCAAGTACGGAGGGAATACAAGACGAGGTGAAGCGCGAAAATGCCAAGGACGAAAAGTTAAACGGGCCGTGCCTACCTGCGGGAGCCCAGGCCCACTAAAATCAGGCCTGGCAAGTGTCCCGTCTCGCGAACCCACCAACCATCGGGCTCGCAGCGCAGCTTCCACGAACACGAAAGAAAGGCATCCCCAAACGCCAAACCGAGCAGAAAAAGGAAGAAAAATCAAACAAAAAAAATAAACAAGGGAAGGCACCGGCCCCGTCACCGCTTCCTTCCCTTCGCCGCTCGCAGATCTCCCGCCGACGGACCGACCACCATGAGCTCCTCCTACTCCGGCGACCGGTCCTCCTCCCGCTCCACCACCACCTCCTTCGACTCGTACCAGTTCGACTTCGGCATCAACGCCTCCCGCT
The DNA here is from genome assembly GCA_001602315.1 of Zoysia pacifica. NCBI lineage: Eukaryota > Viridiplantae > Streptophyta > Magnoliopsida > Poales > Poaceae > Zoysia > Zoysia pacifica. The sequence goes on from BCLH01000026.1 coordinate 470,960, forward strand.
CCTCCTCCGGCGGCTCCCGCCCGCTCCGGCCGGGCACGGCCACCAACGCTTCCTCCCAGAGGCCTGCCGCCACCGCCGCATGGACACACCAACCCGTCTCCAGCGCCAAGCCCGCCTGGACCCACCAGCCGTCCACCGCCGCGGCGAAGGCAGCGGCCGCGCCCGGATCCGGGCCGACGTCCATGGTCGGCGATATCTTCGGGAAGAGCTGGTCCTCCGCCGCGCCGTCCTCCGGACTCGGCATCCGGCAGGCCAACAACCCCAGCCTCTTCAGCGACCTCGTCGGCTCCGCGCTCGGGGGCTCGTCCCGCGCCCAGTCCAACGCACCGCTCAGATCCGCCGGGCCGCAGGCGTCCAGGCCGGCTGGTGCTAACCCCAATGCGGGCGGCGGCGGGTTGTCTTTCTCGATGGATGGAATGGCGAGCTCGCTTCCGAAAACGACGCAGGCACCGATGGGCTCCGGTGGGTACAGCGTTGGTGGCCGACCGATGAAGCCTGCGGGCATGGCGTCGACGGCTGCGCCGCAGCCGATGGGGCAGAAGAAGGATCCGTTTGGTTCGATAGATCCATTTGCTGCAAAGCCAGGGTCTATGAACGCGGCGAAGCAGGCTAGCTCGGTCAAGCCAGATCAGGGATTCGGGGCGTTCCAGGGCGTGAGTTCTAGCGCAGATTCTGGATTCGGGAGCTTCCAGGGCGCCGATGCTGCATTCGGTAGTTTTCAAAGCTCCAGTTCCGCGAAGCCTTCCAGCTTTACGCCTTCACCAGCTCCAGCACCTGCTCCTGCGGTTGCGCCAGTTAACTCTGGGGTTGATCCTTTGGACAATCTGTTTGCTTCAACGACCACCACTGCATCGTCTGCAGCTGCTGCGAGTTATGGTGGGGGTGACATGTTTGGTGAAATGGATAGCTGGGTGGATGTGGAGGCAGATTTTGGTGGTTGTGATAGCGGTGAGACAACCACAGAGCTGGAGGGGCTCCCGCCGCCACCGTCCGGTTTGACAGTATCTGCTGCCAAGTCCAAAGGGATGGATAGCTACAAGGGAGGGCAGTATGCTGATGCCATCAAGTGGTTGTCCTGGGCTGTTGTACTCATCGAAAAATCAGGAAAAAGTGCTGACATTGTTGAGGTGTTGTCTTCAAGGGCATCCTCATATAAGGAGGTTGGCGAGTACAAGAAGGCAATTGCTGATTGCACAAAGGTATTGCATTACCATATATACTTGACTGATAATGTGTTCATTAGTTTATGCTCTATCCTTTCCTAGCAATCACATTACATTTGCAGCGTAGATTTAGATTAGAGTTGAAAATTAAAGACAATTAGGTTACCCTCCAAACCTTTTTAGTTCAAAAAAAAGGAACTAACTTTTCAAAATCCCCTCCACTTTTGAGAAATTAGTTCATTTTTTTGAACTAAAGAGGTGCACAGTTTACCCTTAGGTGCACCTATTTACACCCCTAATTTAGATGATCATTGAAAAATGTACTCTTACTAGTGAATTTCACTGGTTTTGTCTCCTTTGCAGGTCCTGGAGAAAGATAAGGAGAATGTGTCAGTGCTGGTGCAGCGTGCTCTCCTATATGAGAGCACGGAGAAATATAGGCTTGGTGCAGAGGACCTGCGTTTGGTTCTGAAGATTGACCCTGCAAACAGGCTTGCCAGGAGTACAATTCATCGCTTGAACAAGTTGGCTGACTAGGGATGTCTTCCTGGCAGCCTGTTGTATTATTGTACTACCACTGTACACCATCCTTGGCACGAGATATGTGAGTTATTATTAATTCTTGTTATTACTTGTGGTGTTGGGGGAATAACATGCTATTATATTGTTATCAAGCATGGGATTGCATATTTACATACACAAACCTTCTTTGATTTTATAATATGTAAACTGTATCAAATCTGTCTTGAAATTAATCATGTGCGTGCATTCTTCGATTTGTTCCAAATTTTCCATTGCTCCGACAACATAAAGATTAAAACTATTGCAGTGCTCTACAAGTTCTGCATGCATACTGTCTAGATAATTTTCTGGAGTTGTATCTTGGAATGTCAACTAGTAGTGTTTATGAACATTTTCCTGCTTGACTTCTTTCATGCTTAACTCAAACTTTGCTTGGCTGGAGTTTAGATCCTGGTGGTATGCTGAATTTTATGTAATTGTTATTTGTCATTGCCACATCCTTCTATGGATAATCTAAAGTAGCAATAGTGCCTTCAAGAGAGATGATCTCCCCCAGAGTATTTGACGGGTCTTGGATATCTTGCTCTGTTCTTTACTGGTTCGCTTTGCCCTTTCACTGGATCAGTAAAGTAGGATAGCGCCTTGAAACCACATTATTGTCGCTGTAATTTTTGGACACTACCAGTATTCATGCATGGCAGATAATTATTTCTTGACACATTTGGTTTGTTTGAGTGTCGTTGGGCAATAGGGGATGAATATCCAGACGTCAGATGCATACGAGTTTGGCAATAGGGCATGAGCATCTGCTCCTCTGGCCTCTGGGTAAAATATGTACAATTTTGAGCAATGCTGACTGCTGTTCAAGAAAGATTGTGTGGCCCACTCGAACTAATCACCAGGCAATAGGATTACTCGTGTAAAATTGCCAGAGGCTGTTGCTAAACTGGAAGACTTCCTTTGTTGTCCAAGACTTCATCCAGGTCATACCAGCTATTCCTTTGAGTCAAGGGATAATGAGTTTTAGACGAAGTCTCAAAATGGAAGAGTACCATTATAATGGATTGATCTACTGCCCACCTGGTGTTGTTGCATTAGTTCTAATTTATAAATAAACTAAAATTATTGCCTGAACAATAATAATTTAAAACAGAGAGTAGTCTGGGGGTAGTATTAGTGTTGCAACCGTGCAAGTAAATTAAACTTGCATCAAGATGAGATGGCAAGCATGGAGAGGCATCGAAGCATCTGGTGCCAACAAAAAAACAACCTGAACGAGACGTCAGGATTGAAAGCTGACGAAGGCAGGTAAGACGAGACATATGCATCGCCATCGGCCGGTCCCTGAGGATAACTAGCGCCAGTTGAAGAGAGGATTGATTGGCACTCGTAAAAAAAAAAAAACGCTCGATGAAATGCTTGCCGTCTTCCTCTAATCCTCCACCCGTCTACGCAGGGTCGTCTCGGCACCTCAGACGTCTTGCAAAGTCTCCGCATCATCGTCGTGGCAGCGTCTCACGAATCCTGCTCCGCGCAACATCGAATTCAACTCAAGCGGAAGCAAATCCAACTGGGAATGCTTTTCCTCCCATAACCGCAGCCATCGCGCGCGGCGTGATCCTGCTCGTGATACACGGCGTCAGCAATCGACGTCGCCGTCGAGGATGAACGGACGCGTCTCGACTTCGCGTCGGCCGGAATATCAAATCCTCTTTCACGGCGCGCGGCCAGCGCACGGGCTCCGCGTCGTCCGGGCGTCCCAGCGGCGCCGGCGCGACGTGGCCGCTCTCGAACGTTTCCCGGACGCTGCGCATGGCGTCGTGTCTTTTGTCGCCCGGCCACGAGGTCCTGAGTCGTCCGTCATCGCGTTCCGGTTCAGTTCTCTGCTGTCCGGACACCGCTCACTGCCGATCGTTTCAGCCGGGGCCGACAGAGTACCTTCTTGACCACTACTAGTTAACAGGCAGTTACCGGAGCAGGTAACACTCTGGTGTCAGCTGCTGTGCGTGTTCCACATGGCTGTGGCCGGCTGAGGCGCAGGCGTGTCGATCTGGAAGAGAAGATCCGGTGCTAGTAAACCGAACACTTCGGTCAGTCTCAGCGGAGAGCAAGCTTCATCAGAGGCTCATAAGTATCCTAGTGTGTCTTTTGTGCTAACTTAGCCACCTCAGAGGCACTTCTCCCCTTCGCCTCGCTGAAGACTTCACGAGTCGCGGGGAGCAATGGCCGATCCGAGCTTCTTCGTCGGGATCCTAGGTCAGTAAGTTCTATCTGCACATCACCTTTTCCTCCGATTGGGTTTTCGTTCTTTTACTATCGGCGTCAACCAGCTCCCCTCGATCGATCTGATCTCACAGTCGTCTAATCTTCTGCCTGACACAGGGAACATCATCTCCATTCTCGTCTTCACGTCGCCGATGTGAGTCCGATACTCCGATACCAAGTCCATCATGTTTATTATCATGCACGGGAGATGGTCATGGAAATAGATGATCTCAGCGCTTCGATTCTATGATTGCCTGCAGCGCGACGTTCCGGAGGATCGTGAAGAAGAAGAGCACGGAGGACTTCAAGTGGCTGCCGTACGCGACCACCCTGCTCAGCACCTCGCTCTGGACCTTCTACGGCCTCCTAAAGCCCGGCGGCCTCCTCGTCGTCACCGTCAACGGCGCCGGCGCGGCGCTCCAGGCCACCTATGTCACGCTCTACCTCCTCTACGCGCCCAGGGAGACAAAGGTATGGTACGCGCGCGCCGCATCACCGTGAATTAACACTGGTGACTGAGATCTACCTTGAGTTCTGATGGTGAATTGAACGTCTGTCTGTCTGTTCTGTTCAGGCGAAGGTGATGAAGGTGGTGCTGGCCATGAACGTCGGCTTCCTCGCCGCGGTCGTCGTGGTGACGCTGGTGGCTCTGCACGGCGGCGCCCGGCTGCTCGCGGTGGGGGTGCTGTGCGCCGCCCTGACGATTGGGATGTATGCGGCGCCGCTCAGCGCAATGGTCAGTAAGCTCAAACGCATCTCAATTCCAGCTGAAAATCCCTTGTTGCAGAACGCTGCTTCGCGCTGCAGCACGTGTGAACTGATCGCAGCACCAGCCACATTTGATGCCTCTGTATATTTTTTTATACCTGATGCTGTTCCTTTTTGGTTATTTTCGACCAAAAAGATTGTTCACTATTTGTTCGAAGAAAATGGATGCTACTACCTACGATTAGAGTCCATAAAAGATTAGAGAATCTTAGCAAGCTACTAATATGACACGATAAACACTACTACCACGTCTACATTTTTGACCCGTCATTCAAGTGTGTTTGGTACGTTGTCATTTTCGTCAGCATATATATAGTAGAACAAATGCAGTAATGCCATAATGCAACGCGCCGACATTCGGCCTTGAACCAGACCACCTACCTAAATCGGGGCGTCAACGCGTGTCATCACTAGCTCGTGACAATCTTCCCAGAAATGACTGCATGCCAGTTTCACATTGCTTAAAAGAAAATACTGTTATATATTGTGTGACATGTTGAGACGACTATTCAAAGCAGTAGTAGCAGCGCACGAAGGTGTTCAGCGCTCCCTGTGAAGCTCAGGAAGATGCTGTATTAGAAAATATTACGCCCGTTAATTTTTAATATTAATTTTGACTATTCATTTCAATATGTAAAATTATTAGTTGTGATTTAAATTTTACTAATAGTAAATCAAATAATAACAAAAAATTATATATTTGAATAAATTTTTTAATAAAATAAATGATCAAAATTGATATTAAAAATCAATGTCGTCAATATTTTAAAATTAGAGAGAGTATATACTTAAAGCACGTGACAGAAAATTTGCGTTTCTGAAAAATTTGGTTAACTTTGTTAATTGCAGCGAATGGTTGTGAAGACACGGAGCGTGGAGTTCATGCCCTTCTCCCTGTCCTTCTTCCTCTTCCTCAACGGCGGCGTCTGGAGCGCCTACTCCGTGCTCGTCAAGGACTTCTTCATCGGAGTACGTACCTCTGCCCACCTCTGCCGCGCGCGCGCGCGTTGTAATGCACCGGACTAATTTGTTGCATGCATGCAGATTCCCAACGCCGTCGGCTTCGTCCTGGGCACGGCGCAGCTGGTGCTGTACACGGCGTACCGGAAGAAGAAGAAGAAGCCGGCGACGGCGGCAGGGAAGAACGAAGACGACGACGCTGATCAGCTGGAGGACGAGGAGGAAGGCTTGGCGCGGCTGATGGGGCAGGTGGAGATGGCGCGGGCCCGGCCGCCGCACAAGGGAGGCAGCCTGCCCCATCAGCCGTCGGTCGTCAGGCCGCTGTGGTCGCCGCGCGACGGCGGGTTCGGGAGCGTCATCAAGTCCCTCTCCGCCACCCCCGTCGAGCTCCACTCCGTCCTGCACCAGCACCACTGTCACGGGCGGTTCGAGGCCGTCGGTAAGGATGACGACGACGACGGAGTCAAGGTGAACCGCTGATCGATGCTGGGTTCGTTGCTGCCGCCTGCCGGTTGTCGGAGGAGGAAGCGCGTGGTGGTGTACAGAGCCGTAGCCCGCAGGCGGCGTTTGATAGTCACTTTGTATCTGTAACGTCTTTTTTCTTTTCTGGCTGAATGCTTGAAGGTTCAAAAAAAAAATTCATAAGAGGAGCGAACTTTTTTTTTTAACCTTTCTTACTGGTACACAGTTTTAATCTGTTCATGAAAGAAGAACAGTGGATTCAGAAAACTAACAAGTGAGCCGCAAACTGTTAAACATTTGTAATTTAGTCACTACATCACACAGTTTATTTTTACCGACCCTTTCACTAATTATAAGTCAGTAAAATTGAGTAATCAACCATAGGTTGATAATTGTTTTTTTAATGATGCACCATCGATCGGTAAAGGTACAATTATTTGTCGATTCACTATTAGTCGGTAAAGGTCACCGCTCTCCTCCCATGGCCAGTCAGAAAAGGCATTGACTTCTTAGACGGCAAACATAAAAAACAAAAATCCCTCCCACGAGCACCAAACCCTAACCCTTTCCCTCCCTGCTCGCTTGTCTCTCTCTTGCGTGAGCTACCCCCTGACCATACCGACTGATGGCCTGAGATCAATTGGTCGGTAGCTCTTGAGTTTTACCAACTGATCATTTACACCAACAAATAATATGGGTCTGTAAAATTTTACTTATTTATTGTAAATTGTTAAAAATATTTTTAGTGATCAACTGTAAATCGGTGATAATGTGCCATGATGTAGTGAGTTAAACTGAGACGTTGCAAGTTTCTCACTTGCTGAACTAACAATTTGCTGAGATCCACCACTCGAGCCAGTACCGTAGTTGGTGGTACTAGATATAGTAGTCTACTGAGACAGATCGAACAGAGACGGCGACTGCTAAACGATCGATCGACGCCAGGGGCGGATCAGGACCGGTGCTGCCGGTGCTGCAGCACCGGTCCTATGTTTATTTCACCTGTAAACAAAGTATATGTTAGCCAAAAAAAATACTTAAATTTTATCCAATTTTACTTATTTTAGTACCTGTTTAAAGGTTTAGCACCTGTCCTAAACCATCTTGGCTCCGCCACTGATCGACGCGGCTGCTTGGCTCCATCCCAAGTTGCTGGAGACCTCGCTTTCCATCCCTCGTTGGGATCCGCTAAATTAATCCGCGCCCCGCATCGCACGCGCGGCGGACTTTAGTGTCCATGGTCCAAGCTGCGCGCGTCGTCCAGATCGTATCCCTGTTGCTTCCCGGCATGGCGGTTGGTTCGGCTTGCTAGTCGCCGGCACCACGTCGTGCGGATCTAGAATCTGGTGTATTTTCGGTTTTAAATTATTGATACCGTTGACTTTTTACATTAATTTTAATCATTTGTTTTATTCAAAAAATTTATTCAAATGTATAAAATTTTATTTTTACTTTATGTATTATTAGTGAAATTTAAATCAAGACTAATAATTTTACGTATTGAACAAATTTTTTGAATAAAATAAATAGTCAAAATTAACGTTAAAAGTTAACGGTGTAAATAATTTAAAACTGAAGAGAGTACTGTATAAAGAGAAAGAGCTAGTTCGCGTCCATGAATCTGTCCGCTTGCACTGCAGGACCCCGCTCGATCGATCGTGCCAACCTGGTTAGCTTACGTGTTGCTTAATTGCTTAGCCTTTCCTTATTAACTAAGCTAGCAAAGCACTAGCATGCATACCCTTTTCATATACTATTCATTGGTTTGGAAAATAAATGAAGAGCTCAGATTTAATGAGTTGCATAAATAAAAATTGATCTAGATGTTCTATATACACAATTTCCCAATCTCATTCCTATATTCCATTTTCCTAACAAAAAATTGAGGCACATATTATGTACTTACAATTGTGTGCCTCTTTGCAATCAGTCAATTTTTAGAACGACCGGTCTTCCGTCGAACTGTACTTAATCATGTTGTTTTGTTTAGGGAAATACTACTGGCTAGATTGTGTAACTGAACCTTGTTTATTTAGCACTAAAAAGGCAATGGCAAATACAAATATGGTACTCCTTCTGGTTTTAAAATATTAACATTGTTGACTTTTATATCAATTTTGACCATTCGTCTTATTAAAAAAATTATTTAAATACGTAAAATTGTATTATTATTTGCTTTATCATTGATGGAATTTAAATCATAGCTAATAATTTTACATATTAAAATAAATTTTTTGAATAAGATAAATAGTCAAAGTTAATGTTGAAAGTCAATAGTGTCAATAATTTAAAACCAGATGTAGTATATGATTTGAGATCTTGACACATCTTTGAGCATTGAAATTTTTCCTCAACAACTTTGCATATTTGCTAGAGGTTGAGGCGCATATGATGTAGTCCAATTTGGAAGTAGATCAGTTGCTCAGTGCGTGCTTTTGGATTTGCACCGTAGATTGCCATATGACCATATGCTTCATAGTTGTAGTGTGTGCGTGCGCGCGCATTATTCCTATTTGTAAATTATATATTAAACAAATTATTTTGACGTAACGACATCAATATGTCATAGTTGGGAGTATTCTTCAAAACAGGATGACAACGTTTAACGCAACAGTGACAACTGATAACAATACATATGCGTGCTTCTTAGAAGCATGCTTGGCACGGACACGGAAGGTGATTGACTCGTACATGAGATGTGGCGACACAAAGTAAAGCAGCGCAACTGAGAATTACTAGGCCCGTTGCTACACATATTGATATTGATATGTACTTATAGTTATTTATACTTCCATCACGTCGATCGTCGATCCATCAACACGGCCATCGGTCCAGGTCGTCTAGACGAGGGAGAAGGCCTGCGGGGCGAGTTTGAGGATGCCACCGATGAGCCCGCCGACGATCTGGCCGACGATCGCGATGATCCCACCAAGGTCGATGAGGCCGTCCCCGCTGCCGGTGCCGGTGCTGGCGCCCAGGAGCTTCAGGGGCGCCGTGAGCGTCCCCGTGACGCCGGCCAGGGACGCGTCACACGCGGCCAGCGGGGTGGTCACGACCACCTTGCACTGGTTGCCCAGCACGGCGGTGACGAGGACCGTGGTGACGTTGGTCAGGTTGATGAGGAAGGTCCCCGTGCCGTCCGCCGTCGTGCTGGCCACCACCATGTCGCTGCACACGAGCTGCAGTCCAGCGTCTGGCCGGCCGGACACGAAAACATCGGTAACAGTTGCTATAGGAGTAATTCAGACGAAGTAATTAAAGAGGCGATTGATTTGTGCATGTGTCCTTACTAGGGAACACCGGCACCGCCGTCACGTCGATGGAGCTCCCGGCGCTGCACGGCACAACGCCGGAGATGCTTACGGTGCTGCTCACGCTCGCACCCGCCTCCGCACCGTGCGGCGCCAACAAGCCGACCGCGGCGACGACGACGAGGAAAATGCTCTTCGGCGCCATTGCTAGCTGCTATATGTGTTTCTTTCTATGCCGCTCGCTCTCTCTCTATTCGTGGAGCAGTGAGAGGCTGCCCGTGCTGCTGCTGCTGCCGATGAGCTGTGGTTTGTGCCGCTGCATGGATCCGCTACTTATAGGCGTTCGAGCGCCCAAGTCGCCGCGGACCCGCGGGGTTCCTCACCGCATCGATCTCCACTGCGCGCGCGTGCTCGCAGAGTTCGAACGGCGCACGCTGCTGTCCGCGTCGGGCGTGCGTGCGTCCAAGCGACCATGGGAGCAAGTTGGCTGCTGCTGGTCCAGCGGCGAGAAAATCCCGGGCGATTGTCCGGCGTCGCGAGTGATCCTTGTTATTTTCCTTTTCCTATCGATTACGCGGTGGATCAGCGGGAACGGAGGCGTGGAGATATAGGACCGTGGTCCAGCCTCTTCGCCCGTCACGGCGTGCTCCCTCCAAACCGTAGGCGTGCCCCCGTGGAGTTGCTCTGGTTCACATGCCGTACAGTGCCAAGATGATGGGAGCATCGGGGACGTCGCTGTCCGACTGATGTGCGCTGCGTCGCCCCGTGGCCAGTAATAATGTTGCGAATCACGTTGATGAAACTAAGTTACCGACCCGGTTTGCTTTTGTTTATTGTGGTGTTGCTGGAGTATCCTCCGGTGGTTTTAAAATACTGACACATCCATTTTAACCATTTGTCTTATTTAAAAAAAAGTTCAAATGTGTAAAATTTTATTAGTATTTATTTTATTGTTAGTGAGATTTAAAATATAGCTAATAATTTTACACATTACAATAAATTTTTTAATAAAATAAATAGTCAAAGTTAATATTAGAAGCCAATGTGTCAATATTTTAAAATCAGAGAGAGTACTTGTTTGTGCTGTGGTTAGACAGCGGTATGCGAAAATACTGTCCCAAAATAATACTTATATGCGCTTGGAGAGAGACTTTACTCAAGTTGCAAGTGGGGCGGGTATCGTTCCACCCGTGAGCCACATGATTAGCCCTAAATTAAATATGCGAGCTTTGCGAGAACCCGCGAACCACATCGCTTAACATAAAGAAAATATCTGGTCATTGCAGGAATCTAATAACTTGTCCACTCAACACAATTTAGCACTCTATTATTACATATACAACTAATTTAAAATATTAGTAACTTTGAAATTATATTTTTTACTTGTTTTTGTGGGTTTAAAGTTGAACCCTACAATTAAAACCCTCACACTATAAGATTTTAACGAATTCGACTAAAATTTATTGAAGAATATTCTAAATAATAATAAGCAACTTCATACAAATTAGTATAAATTAGTATAAGTAGAACAAACATAATGAAGTTGCGAGCTTTTGCGAGTTGTTGTGGATGTACCCGCTTGTCCTGTGGGCTTTGCAGGTGAATCATTGTTAAGCCGTGAAAAAAATATTGTTGATCCGCAAGAGTTACTAATATAAATTTAACGAGACGAATATACAGGTTCACAATAATACACGTCCCACTTGCAACTTAAGATCTTACATTGGCTTTGGTACTAACACAAACGCAGCAGATTAAGATGATTCAACTTGACGAAACAGTGAGTGCGCGCGCCAATTGTTCATTGTTTGTTCGGGTACTCCTTTCAGGTGAGAGGCAGGTGTGAGGCTGGCAAAATGAGCGTTTTAAGACCTCGCCGAGCTCAGACCTACTCCCTCCATTGCAAACTATTGTCGCCAGTTAGTTCAATAACCAGTGATAATACTTTTAAAATGGAGAGAGTATGTAATAAAGAAATACGCATTTGATGACATTGCTTTAGTTTTGTGCTTATCTTTTCCAAGTTTAGCTAGCTTTGGATATGGATCCACTAGTAGTGGCAAAACCATGTTCAGTGCACCAGGGTCCAAAACATTTTTGCCTTGTTAATAGTACATAATCATACATTGAGGCATCAGGATCCCTTTTTGTCTAGCTTCGCCACTGCCACTAGGGGAGCTGGTACAAAAGTCATCCCCCTCGCATGCTCAAATTTTGTCAACTTCCCACAACACAGTTGACGCATATTCTATGGAGAGATTTCACCTTGTCCATTTTGATTCACTGAACGTAATCTTGGATCCCTTACCCCAAGCCCCAATCATTTTTTTCTTTTTTTTTTCTCGGCATACAGGTTGAGTTTGAAGCTGAAATTATGCGTCATGGGAGCAGGGTTTGATATTTCCTTTAAACCGGACCGGTTTAACAAAAACCGCGAAAACCAGAAAAAAGGTCAAAAACCGCTCTAAATCGAAAATTTAAAATTTGAACGGTTTGCTACAGTAACCGGTCGGTTTCATCGATAAGCCGAGTGGTTTCACCGGTAAGCCGCCCGGTTTTACCGGTTTGCTATAGTACCAGATTTCAAAATTTGAAACCCACCCGTTTTACCGGTAAGCCGATCGGTTTTACCGGTTTTCGGTATTCCGAATTTTTTCAAATTTTCAAATTTTTTTAATTTTTTAAAACAAAAACCGACTGGTTTGTAAAACCGGTCCGGACCAGTTTCACCGAAAACCGCGAAAACCGGTCGGTTTTGAGCAGTTTTGTGAACCCTGCATGGGAGCTCACATTAAAATCTATGTTGAAAAATTGTAACATTCCCTATTTTTAAATAGTATTTATGTGTATGTATATATATCATTAATTACTACTATCAAAGTATGAAAAATACATTAATCATTTTAAATATTTATTTCTAAATCATTATTTGATATATTTGTGAGGATCACCACCAAAGCATAAATCACACATATTTTATTCCACATATATACTTAAATTCGCACTCTTGTTTTCTTTTTCACTTTTGTAACTGTAACAAGTGTATGGTGGTCACCGGCACACGTAGCTTGTTCTTACTGTGTGGAGTAGCAACTTTTTATCCTTGAGGACCAATTGTTTCACGTGGCATATGATGGGGATCGATATCAGTTCATGCGGAAGGAGAAGCCGGCGGGTGCGAGCCGGAAGACGCCGCCGAGCATCCCGGCGAGCGGGCCCTGCAGGCCGGACACCAGCGTCCCCGCTGCTGGCAGCGCGGCGTTGCACTTGGCCAGCGGCGTGTCCACCACCAGCTCGCAGGCGCCCAGGAGCCCCGCCAGCGCGGTGGTCATATCCGCCTGGACGGCGAACGACCCGTCGCGGCTCGTCGTCGCGCCCGCCACCACGTTGCCGCCGCACCGGAGCTCCACCTTGGCGTCTGCAAAATTATAAATAAACCAACCGCAGCGCACGTATACGTAGCACCGGAAGCAAAATGTTGGTATCACGTCACGGGTCAGCGGGTGAGGAGTTCACGCATGAGCAGGCAAGGGCAAGGGCACTGGGCACGTAGCTGATTAGTGATGGCAAGCGTTCCGTGTACCTGGGAACGCGGGCGAGGTGGCGGCGTCGATCAGCGTGCCGGTGTTGCACGGCACGACGCCGCTGACGACGAGCCTGCCGAGCCTCGTCTGCGCGGAGGCGGAGGCGCAGCACGCGGCCGCGGCCGTGGCGACGGCGAGGAGGAGAGCGGCCGCCGCTCGAGGCGTCATTTCTTGCTGAACGTTACGTACCGGAGCTGTGCGTGTAGAATGGAGCAGCACTAAGGCGAAGGTTCTGCCCGAGAGATCTCACGCTCTGCTCGGCTTGCTCTGCGCGTGGTGTTCGACACGAGAGGCGCCCTTTTTATGGATGGGCGCGACCCCTCCAGGAGTTGGTGGCAGCATCCCGTTATGAACTTGGTGATCAGGTGGATCCTGTTGCTGTGAAATTGATCGCGATCACTAGAGATCGATATTTAATCATTCCATCGCGCCCCATTTACGTTAAACTATGTGATCTCTTACTCTCTGTCACATGTGAAACGCGTTCTATCTTTTCTGACCCGGTCACGCATCCATGGCCTGGACTCGATCGATCTGCGCCACACAGAATCGCGGGAGAGGAGCTCTCGTTTCGCAAAGCGAGTGTGTATTGCCCATGTCGGCAAGTGGTGTCTGCTCAGCTCCACTAAGACGGCCGTCGCCGTTCCAATTTGAGACGGTCCTGCCTTTTCAGCGTCACTGATAGAAACGGAAGCGCTGCACCAGCGTAGTGGTCGAGCGCATTTTTTTCAGAGTTAGGTTTTGGCTGCACCGGTTCATGCTCCGCTTGCATCACATTTCGACTGTCAGCCGAACTGGTTCCGGTGCACTAATGCCCGCCTAGTGCACTAGGGTAATGTTTGGTTAGAGAATTGTAACGCAATCACAAACGGTAACAAATTACAGCGTAATCCCAATCATCGTAACAAAAACTTGACTTTGTTTTCCCACTGGTAATGGAATTAGAACTCTTGAAACGCACGTACGAAGCAGTCTGAACACAACCAGCTCAAGATGCCTCCGTTAACCACATCGGGATCCAGCCTGAAGATATAAAGCTCGCGGCCGCCGGCGCTCCACGCCGCCATCAGCAGCTCGCTGCCATGCCTCTGTATGAGCTTCTACGCTGTCATTTCTCCTGCTCCATGGGCGGCATCTGTGCGTGCGTCGCCAGTGGCATGGTCACTGGAGGGACTGCGAAGCAGAATGACCAGGAGCACGCCCACCGAGTCAGCTCCGCCTCCGATTTCTTGCAAAACGTGAGTGCCCTCACGTGCTTGTGATCTTCACCGCATCCAATTTCCCGTCGCTTCGTTGAGCTGCCCGAATCCAAGGCTCGATTGGCAGAGCTTCGGGCTCTTATTTTCAGGGCATAATCAAAATAGATCTGTCAAACACTATATTTTTTTTTAAAAAGTGATTATTGTGTGAAGTGATTCTCTGAATCAAAAGATTGGAGTAAAAAAAATAAGCTTCTTCTAATTCTGTGAAATAATTCTCATTTCTGATTTTAAAAATTTATCTTAAATAATAAAAAAGAATCACTTTCAGCCATAGAATCACTTTCACAGTCAGAAGTTGAAACCTCTGCTAAAGAGACCCTAAGGTTTTCCCCCAATCTCGTCGCACCATGCGGCCAGCTGCTGCCGTGGCAAGGTTTTGAAAACCACTACAGCATCAGTTTCGGTTTTCGATAAAAACTGGCCGGCTAACCGGTCGGCTTGTGGTTTACCATTTTGCTACAATACTTCGATACGATTTGTAGTGAAAACCGATGCTTCGATAATATCGGACCGGATTGATTTCCGGTTTTGATCGGTTTGCCCTGGTGTCGATTCCTCAGAGGATTGAGTGGCTGGTGATACTTGGGAGGGAGAAAAGGAATGGACATGCACGACTGGGAAGCGATGTGCTGCATTTGATTACGTAGGAGGGTGAGGGGTAACAGTTTTGCATTGGACGATATCGGATTACACGGGACCTGATTGCAGAAGGTGCTCAAACAAACAAAAACTAACGTAATCAATTAACTCTGCAATCTATTTACATTACAATTTCTCCAACCAAACAGCACCAAGGTTGTTCTGATGAAATGACACGATTTTGAACATTTGGGGGAGCTGCTAAACATGCCCAAAACAGAATATGCCCCTGCGCGTTTGAGATTTGCTAGGCGCTGTGGGCTTTTGGACCTTTATCCGTAATATGGGCTTTTGGACGTTGCGGGCTATAGGCAGCTGGCCTTGTTCTGGCGGCGACAGTGTGAAACGAGGCTTACTACTACTTCGTGGTTCTAGACAAGTAGGCCAGGTCTCGGCCCACTCTTCTGCCCATCCTCCTCACTTCGCTCGCCACACGGCCTCCTCCCCGCTTCATTCCCACCACGAGATCCTGCAATCACGGGGGCCATGGCGAACTCCTCTCGCCTCCCCACGTCTTGCGTCCTCCCGACCGGCGGCATCGGCGCCGGGAGCAGCAAGGCAGCTGTGGCCGCCTTCAGATGCTCTATCGGCGGCGGCAGGAGCCGCCGGAGGATCGGCGTCGGGCTTGTACTGTGCCGCTCCTCCTCCTCCTCTACTGCCGGAGCCGAGGGGGGCAAGAAGATGGAGGACTACAACACCGCCATGAAGAATATGATGCGCAACCCCTACGAGTACCATCATGATCTCGGTATCTCTCGACCATTGTGTGCCTCCCCTTACCCCCTATGAATTGGCTGAATTTACCGGCATTGGAAATGGGTCAGAGTTGGCTATGTAGACTTTTTTTTTAGATAACGCTAGTCGAATGTTGTACTGCTTGGCTGGCAGGTATTTGAAGTTCTGAATAATTATCGCACGGTATCCTGAATTTTTGGTGACTCGGAGGTTAAATGTATTTTGATTTTTTAGGGTGTAGTTATACTGCCCATCAAGGTTTATTTGATTATGATTAATCGAGACATTGTCTCGTAGTTTTTGCTTACATTTCATGGTATGAATGCTTTATGATATGTATCTCCCCTTTCATGACAAGAGGATGTTATGGGCTTTTTAGATGCTTTCATGACAAGAGGATGTATAAACAAAACAACCATAACTGCTGCTACATACAAGGGCAACATGAACACCTGCGTCCTATTTCATAGTTAAGCCATTTAGATCTACTCCACTCTACCACTAACTTCTACAGAATAAGTTGCTGTTCTTGGTACAATAATTAATTATGAAAAGAATAGAATGTCATTTATTCATTGAAGAATTGATTCTTACTTGTGGAACACAGGTATGAATTATGCTGTCATAGATAACTTAATTGTTGGATCACAACCTCAGAAGCCTGAAGATATTGATCACTTGAAAAATGAAGAGAAGGTAGCCTACATTCTTTGTTTACAGCAGGACAAGGACATTGAATATTGGGGCATTGATTTCCAAGCTATTGTCAGTAGGTGCAAAGAACTTGGCATTCAGCACATCAGAAGACCGGTGAGATATTAACTCTTTGAGCTTGTATTATTTTACTTGGTTAATAATAAGCTAATTGATATCATGCCATTTATCGCTTTCTGCGTTTTTATGTGTCATTTGCACCCAGTAGCACATTGCCTCTTGCGTACGCTTATAGTTGCCTTGTTGCAGGCAGTTGACTTTGATCCGGATTCCTTGAGGTCACAGTTGCCAAAGGCAGTTTCTGCTCTAGAATGGGCTATATCACAATGCAAAGGGCGAGTTTATGTCCATTGCACTGCTGGACTTGGAAGAGCCCCTGCAGTTGCCATTGCTTACATGTTCTGGTTCAAAAATATGGATGTGAGTGTGTCACCTCATCATACACAGAAAGTGCTGTAAATCAATTCTTTCCATCTAACATTTTTATGAGAACTTACGATCCTATTATTCCATACAGCTTAACACAGCTTATGAGAAGCTAACCTCTATAAGGCCCTGTGGACCAAATAAAAGAGCTATTCGGGCTGCAACCTATGATCTAGCTAAGAATGATCCGTGGAAAGAGCCGTTTGAGAATCTGCCGGAACATGCTTTCGAGGGAGTTGCAGATTGGGAGAGGAAACTAATTCAGGAACGGGTGCGTGCTCTTCGTGAAGCTTAAATGGAGCAAGGACATCATAAAGATACCCATAAGGTAAATGGTGACACATGCTATATTACAAGTTTACGTAGTATCCCCGTCCTGATGCCTTTCTTTACAGGACAGCCTATGTAACCATCTATGAAACCCAACTGCTATACAAGCAAGTCTATTCAAGCACAACTCTTCTCATGCAACAAGTGGCAGGATTCATTGCCATGATATTAGATGTGAAAATGAAACTGTTTGATCTGGCACGTACTTAGAATAAAGCATATACCAGGTATGAATTAGTGTTTGTACCCGGTAATATGAAGAAAAATTAAGATGACTCGAATGTTCACATGTCATCTGAGCATAGTTGCAGCTTTCTCATTGGCAAGCGTGTAAATGGAAATGGAACCCGTCCATTAATATGGTCTTCTAGATTCAATGTATAAAAAAAACTTTTGCGGCTTATCACACAATAAATTTCCCTTTTTGTTTTGGAATAAGTGTGGATTCATATTTTTGTGAAATGTGGTTATGTCCAGTACAGATGAGACATACTTTGTATTTAGATATTGCTTTTGTTAACCGCATATTACAACCTCCATTCTCAACCTCATATTTTTGTGAAATGTGGTTATGTCCAGTACAGATTAGGAGTACTTACTTTGTTTCAAAAACATTGTTACAGTTTACTGCTCAAATCAAGAATAAATTTCCCAAAAATTCATAAATGTGTAAAGCAGATAAGCGAATTTCGTATCCAATTATTTGTGTTATTAGCATAATGATAATAAAATGGGCCGTTAATAATTGCCGATAAAAAGATGAGCTGCCATCACACGGACCCAGTCTGACGTGCGTTGTTCACTCTCCTCTCTTCCTCTCTCTCCTCTTCACACCTCTCTTTTTCCCCACCGGGCCCCGGCCTTCCTTCCTGGTGGCGGCCACTGTTCCTTCGCCGCCGACGCTATCGGCTTTTCTCCGGCGACGAGCGCCCACCGCCACCTTGTACGCCCGCTTCTTCTCTTTTCTTCCCACCGTGACAAACGGAGCACTCCCAAACTTGAATGTGTTCGGATCTGACCCAGGTACTTGTATTTTAGGCGACGGCCCACGAGGGCGCGCCGCTACGTTGACGGCGATAGCCGCTACGCCTCAGGTCCGGTTCGGCCCATTGGGCCTCATGTCAGCCGCCTTTCTCTCTCGTGCCGAACCCTAAGACTACCCCCCCCCGCCCCCCAGCCCATCAAAGTCCCGATGTCCAGCGCGCGCCGCCGTCCTCTGCTACCCTCCGCCAGACTCCGCCGGCAGCTGGCAGGCATCTCACTCAAACGATGAAGAAACCCCGTATGGCGCGCGGCAAGTCCGCCGGAGGGCCTCCGGGGAAAAATCAGCGCCGTGGCCCGCGCCTCCCCACGGCTCTGCGTCGTGAGCTCGACGCGATGGGACCCAACCCCACCCGCGGCTCCGACGACGACGAGGGGTTCGACTCCGCGGCTGAGGACGTGTACGAGTACGAGGAGGAGGTGCCCGAGGAGGAGGCCGGCAAGAACGGCCGCTACGACGCCGTCGACAACTACGAGTACGAGTTCGACAGCGACGCCTCCAACGCGGTACGGTGACAACCTTGCCTGGGTTTTGGTGCGAATTTGCCCATCATCGACGTAGTGGCTGTAGAAGTTATCCATTTTTTATATGCGTTGGTGACTTAGTGTAGAAATTTATGAAATATTCATTCAAGCTACCCTTTGAGTTGGTCAAGATGTGGCATTGAATTACGTTAATATCTGTGTTTTAGGATGAGGATGTGCCATCTGATGAAGGCGATGATATGGAAGAAGAAGATGGTGATGAGGGCGGTGACGATGATGAGAAGCAGATAAGGATACTCCAGGAAATGACTGGGATGCCTAGAGAAGCCTTTGATGGTAAGTGTAATCTTAGTGTATTCAATATAGGTATTCTTCTAGCCATTGCATATGCAGAATCTAATTTGAGCAGAAGTTTTTCTTGAAATGTTTGCACTTTTCTGTTAATGGTATAGCTGCTGAACGTTTTGTTGCTGTCCTGAACAAGGATTGTTAACTGTAGCTAAATATCTGAAAAATGTATTGCACCAAGAAACCTTCATCTTTCTCTGAAAGTTCTGCACCATGTATTTTTTTATCCAAATAGGAAAGAAGAAGAAGAAAAAACAGCAACTGGAGCTGCCTTTGCAGCCTGGAGATAGAGATGGTCCTGTCACAATAAATGATCTCTTAGAGAATATCCAGGGTAAGTCAGGGTATAGCAAGCTCCGTAAGAGACTGCAGCAGCAGGAGAAAGGGCCATCGGTTGTGTCAGCCCCCCTTCCAAAACCGGAGAGGGAGAGGCTGGATCGTAGTGTTACATACAAAAATTCCAAGAAGGAAATCACCAAGTGGGAGGATTTGGTGAAAAGGAACCGGGAAGCTTCTACATTGTACTTTAATAATGATATCAACTTGGGCACGAATAGTGTGGGGGCAATTGCTAGTGAATTTAAGCCTAGGACTAAGTTTGAGAAGGAGATGGCCCAGATTTTGCAGAGCAAAGAAATGATGGAAGCACACAAGAATGACGGTGCAAAAATATTGGAACTTAACAAGGTATTTGTACTTCATCTGTTCAGTTGAATTTAACTAGTACTATAACAGTACTGAGTGCTATGTTTTTGCTCACTGAATGCATTTACTTTTAGCCCAGAAACTTCTTCCCTAATAAGATGATGAACTTATGTAGGTTGATGTGGAAGATGTGAGGGAACGCCAAAATCGCCTTGCGAAGATACGCAGCCTTCTGTTTAATCATGAGATAAAAGCGAAACGTATGAAGAAGATCAAGTCCAGGACATATCATCGGATGTTGAAGAAGGACAAATTGAAAGCAGCATCAGCAGATTTGGAGATGGATCCTGAAGCTGCCAAAGATTATGCTGAGAAACAAGAGCGCAAACGCGCAGAGGTAATTATTTTGCTCATCCTTTTCTCAGTTTTGTTAGATAATTTAAAAGTATCTCTAGAAACTGCTAATTTAACTTAAAACTATTTTACAGGAAAGGATGACATTGAAACATAAAAATACATCAGCATGGGCAAAGCGTATTTTGAAGCGTGGGCTGTCTGTCCAAGATGAAGGCACTCGAGCTGCTATTTCAGCCCAACTGCAACAACACGCTCTTCTGACTAGGAAAATGAATTCAATGAAAGATGATTCTAGTAGCAGTGATGAAAGTTCAGATGATGATGAAGAAGACAGCAAATCAGAAGCGAAGCTTTTAAATAAAGGAAAAGAAAAAATTCTAAGGGTTCTGGAAGAAGATAATGAATTACCAAAATCTGGATTATTTTCATTGCCTTTCATGGTGTGCTTCCACTAGCCTGTTGTGCCTTTGTTTATACTTTATAATGTTGCTAGCATAGCTGTGATTGTTGTCTCCCACCCCTATTTATATCATTTTACTGTTTATTTACAGGAGCGTGCTATGAAAAAGCATGAAGAAGCAACATATGAGGAAGCACAACAAGCTCTTCAAGAATATGATGAATCTTTAAGAAAGTTGGAAGATGGTAACTCTGAACAGAATGAAGATTCAATAAAGGTGGCTGGTAAAAGGACTTTTGGGCCTGCCAAAAATACATGCATAAAAGGACATAAGAGGAAAAAACTAGAAGATTCTGACAAGAAAAGTGATACTGAGTATGATTCTGACTCAGCCCAACATTTGGACCACAATGAAGTAATCAACAAGCAAAATGACATCCAACTTGGGACTGCATTACTGGATGAAGAATCACAGAATCCTTTGTTTAAGGTTAGATTTTCTTTCCTTCAATGACTTTGTCATTTCATTTATATTACACGAAACTGATGCATGGTCATTGCACCATGTAGAGTTTTGACGATATTATCAAAAATCCTGGCCCCAAGACAACATTTGAAGTTGGAATGCTAGCTGATAATTCATGGAAGAAGGTACTTGAACAGCTGTATTTTGTGTTGCTTTAGTGGTTGATGTTTATGTCCATGTTATATTGGTTCTAAGTTCTTGGTATCTTGGTTTGTTTTCTCCAGGTCAGGAGTAGCAAAGGAAATGAGAATAGCAACAATAACGGAGTAATAACAAAATCCAAGTCACAGGTCCCTTCTGCTGTAGATCTGAACCCTAAGGTTTTGCTTAACTATGATCTGTTATTCTTATTAGCAAATCCACTTGATGACTTCCACTTATTTGTTTGCCACCTTGTTTTCGAGTAGCTACAGGACCACAATTCTGATTCAGATTCTGAAGAAGAGATGATTGAGGGCTTCTTGACCGTGGATAAGGAAAAGTATAAACTTCCGTCTCAAGCTGATCTCATACGTCAAGCTTTTGCTGGTGATGATGTTGAGGCCGAGTTTGAAAAGGATAAAATGGATTTTTTAAATGAAGAGAATCCTGAACCTGAAAAGCCTGCTCTCATTCCTGGTTGGGGCCAGTGGACGGATATCCAACAGAAAAAAGGGCTTCCTTCATGGATGGTAAAAGAGCATGAAGTCGCTAAAAGGAATAGAGAAGACGCCCTGAAGAGGAGGAAGGACTCGAAGCTAAAGAATGTTATTATCTCCGAAAATGTAGATAAGAAGGTAACATTCTATTTAATTATTATGAAAAGTGCTTTTATGCATTTGTTGATAAAAAGCCATGATCCTTTGGCTGATGCTCACATCTGACAGCGGTTTTTTTTAGAAATTCACAACAAGCTATAATTTGACTACATTGTTCTCTGCAGATGGAAAAGCTTTTGCCAACATGTTTGCCTTTCCCATACACTTCCAAGGAGGCATACGAGGGGTCCATCCGCATGCCTATTGGACCTGATTCCAACCCAGCAACAATGGTTTCTGCTCTGAATCGTCCTGCGGTGAGTTGAACCCCCTAAGATTGAGCATGCATGCAATTCATTGTTATACTGGTCTTGCCTTGCCTAAGTTTTTTGTGAATCCTTGCCTTGTCTAATTTGCACTGTAAAATGCTAATGCAGTGGCTCCATCTGCTACATGTGCAGCTAGGATACTTTCATGCCACTTGCCACCCAACACCCATTTAAGATATCAATTTTTCTTTTCTTGTGTTTTTAAGGATGAAAGTTTTGAATAGAATTATAATTATCAAATTTTTTGTTAAAAAAACATTTCAGCAGAGTAAAACATGCATGATTCGAGTCTCATAGTGACCAGTACATTGAACTCCTGATATTTATTTATGAGGTGCCTGTTGATATACTTCTACTTTTCCTTGTATCCCCATCCTTTCAGATTGTTAAGAAGCCTGGAGTTGCCATTAAGCCAATACAATATGAAGAGGTTGATGTCCATGAAAAGCCTGATGAACCTAAAAGAGTCATTCAGAGAGTAACTCCAAATCCAAATGTGAAGAAATCCTCTGCAAAACGAGCAAAGGTGGCAAGGTCACAAAAAGGAAAATGATAACGCCATCGCTTCAACTCAAACATCTCCAGTTCATGTCGTGGGAAGTATCAGAAATCGAAGATAGTTCAGCTGGATTTTGTTACCCAGCAAGTTTTAAATAACACAGCAGGAAATGTACCTAGAGTTTTTCCTTTTGGCATATTGAAAATGAGATTTAGTTTCAGCATGACCCGTGGAAAGGGTGGAAATTTGATGCCCGTCGTTTTCACATTTTTAGTTCATTAAGGTTGTGCACCTTGCTCCGGATCAGATAAATTTTGGTGCACCGAAGTTATATCTAGTTGTTGCTTTTGATGTTTCACAAATGATAGGCTCATCCTAGTTATTGACGTTTGAGGGCTGATGCAAACAACGAGTGGTCATGTCATGCTACTTATTTTCTGCCTCATTTTCTACCACGGGTTGTTTGTCTACGTGCGCAGACATCTGACCGGACGCGGGTTTTATGACGAAATAAAGGTTTGTTTCACTCTTAACTGGACAATGAGATTATTTGGTTCTTCTCCACATATAAGAACAAAAGAGTAAATAATTATCGTTTCTGCACAGCGTAAGAAGGGCTTGGTGACAGAAATGATCCGATCTTGATTCTGGTAAAAGCCCAAATGGTTGGTGGGGGTCCAAAATTCTCCACCTCCCTCATCTCCATTGTATCCAACCAACCCTCCCACTCATCCACAACAAGCCTCCACCTTCCCTGCTCGGCATCTCACCAACCATGGCCGCCGCCTCCGACTCTGACGCTGGCGCCGGCGCTAACCCCGGCGACGACACGAACCTCCCCTTCGCCTCCTTCTCGCTCTCTCTCTCCCTCCGCGCGCCGGCCGCCCCTACCCTGGCTTCCATCCCCTCCACCATCCACCTCCCCACCCAAATCTCCACGCTCGCCGTCTGCCTCCACCCCTACTCCGCCGCCGCACCGTTATCCTCACGCCGCAACGCGCGCCTTAACTCCGCCGCCTCGTCCGTCATCTCCCCGCTCCCGGCCTCCACGCCGGGCCTCTCCCGCTCCTTCCCGTCCGGCGCGCCCGCCGCGGCGGGGCGCCGCCGCACGCTCGTCTGGTTCCGCGCCGACCTCCGCCTCCACGACCACGAGCCGCTCCATGCCGCCGTGGGGGCGTCCTCCTCGCTCCTCCCCGTCTTCGTGTTCGACCCGCGGGACTTCGGAAAGTCCCCGTCGGGCTTCGACCGCACCGGCCCCTACCGCGCCAACTTCCTTCTGGACTCTGTCGCCGACCTGCGCCGGAGCCTCCGGGCGCGCGGAGGGGACCTTGTGGTGCGGGTGGGGAGGCCCGAGGTGGTCATCCCCGAGCTTGCGCGGGCGGCGGGCGCGGAGGCCGTGTACGCGCACGGCGAGGTGTCGCGGGACGAGTGCCGCGCCGAGGATAGGGTGCGCAAGGCTGTGGAGAAGGAGGGCGTCGACGTTAAGTACTTCTGGGGTAGCACGCTGTACCACGTTGAGGACCTGCCCTTTCAGCTCGAGGACATGCCGTCCAACTATGGTGGGTTCCGGGAGGCAGTGAAGGGCTTGGAGGTCAGGAAGGTGCTGGAGGCGCCCGATGAGGTCAAGTGCGTGCCCATGAAGAATGTGCTTGAGCCTGGTGACATTCCCACGCTCGGTGAACTTGGACTCACAGCGCCACCAGCTATGGCACAGGTGAGTCACTTACGGAGATGGATTGTTAATTTGTTAGGCTGTTAGCTGTGGCGGACATTTAGATCTTTCACTAAATTTAGCATCTTAATGTTAAAGTTCAAGGTCACCCGTTACATGTGGTAGAAGGGGGGATTCCAGTAAATTATACAGCTAGATGCCTAGAAGCAGTGGCGGAACTTTGCTCTGAACATGACTAGGGCGACTATAGCTCAAGATTGATACTATCAAGCAAGAAATCAACACTAAACTTTTTTTTCCTTTTGTTAATGTTGTTAATAGGCTTAGCACACACAAAATAAAACCAATACAATCTAGGCCCTGTTTGGTAGAGATTTGGGCTCTCTGAAAACAGCTTTGGATTTGACTTCTCTTGAAAATGGTTTTTCTGGCTCTGGCTCTAGCTTATCTGAAAATGTTTAGTAAAACGTCTTCTCCTAAAAATATAGGAGGAGAAGTATGGGACAATTTAGAATATTGAGTGCCAAAATAGATAGGGAGAGCCGATTAAGCTACGTTTTGGTGGCTCGCTTAAAAATAAGGAAAAATGGCTCCCTTAAAAATAAGAAGAAAATGGCTCTCTCTTAAACTGTTTGGTACAGCTTCACTGAAAGCTGGTGGAGAAGCCCTACCAAACAAAGCCTATTTACGGAGTGAGGTCAGGAGAGATGGTAACATTTTTGGCCCTTTTCATTTACATAATTCTTATATCAATGCAAAAATAAATTAATTGATGTTGTACTGATGTGATAAGAGAATAAATCTATTAAAGGATATATAGACATGCTTTGAAAAAAGTTTTTGAAGAAGTACTCAAGTATTTACCAGGACTAGGGCCATGGCCCTAGTGGCCCTCTGAAGAGTTCCGTCATTGCCTAGAATTGCATGGAAGTTGCTAACTAGAGCATATGCAGGTGCTAGCGATAATTTATTTTGCTAGATAATTGCTGAAGGGTCCAATTCTTTGGGATTTCTGTTGGTCCATTGGATAAATGATGATTGCAATTATTAATTGGGTTATGGTGTTATGGCCATGTTGTGAAGGTGGTGGTAGTGCTTGTTGTCTAGCTATGTTGTTTGCTTTTGCCTGTGGTAAGATTATGACTAGTAACATACTAAACAAAACAGTAATGTTAGCTCAACTTTTTGTATGTGCGTGTGTGTGCGCACGCGCGTGTGTATGCGTGAAATTCTTTTGTCCTTGTCATGTTTTCATCCACGCTGTTAATTAGCTGGTTGCTTTTGCTCATACTCATCTTAAAATTCACGGCCTGCTACATTATTTCTGATCTTAAAATTCATTATTGGTTTGTTTAGGACGCAAAACCTGCTGTCGGTTCAACTCTCATTGGTGGTGAGACCGAAGCTCTAGAGAGGTTGAAGAAGTTTGCTACAGAGTGCAGTATGCAGCCAAACAAAGCTAACAAGGACAGTACTCGAGATAGCATTTATGGTGCTAATTTCTCCTGCAAAATTTCACCATGGCTTGCCACAGGGTGCCTCTCTCCACGGTTTATGTATGACGAGTTGAAGAAGCATGCTACAAGGTATTTGAGATTGCTGAACAGATTCATCATTACATTAGTAACATTACAGTTAAATTTGTTTTGTTAATGAATTTCCTCCTCCACAGAGCAATTCCAAATGTATCAGCACCAAAAAATGGTGATGGCTCGTCTGATGCTGGAACAAATTGGTTAATGTTTGAATTGCTATGGCGAGATTTCTTCAGGTATCTATTGCTTATTATCCTATGCTTTGCAGCAGATACCAAAGAGGAATTAAACTAACTGTATACTCAAAAAGAAAATAATATGAATTGTCTCATATTCAAAAGATTCCTTTTTGTCTTGTCCATGCTTGGAATGGAAATTCAACATTTGCACCAAACCTTTTTGAGTCAACCATATTCATTCAAACTATCAGTTAGGTACATGTTACATCCAAAAAGATTTATAAGCTACTACACATTATTACTTGATTTGAAATAGACTTAAGATCAGCAAACTAAAAAGAATGTGCATTCATACCTTAAGCCACATCAATACAGTTATTGTGCTAAGATATTGCTCAAGATTTAAAGATCATTAAACACATGCATCACTAATCCAATATTTTTCATGTAGTAACTTAATATATTATGGTGTTTCTTGAACCCTCATTGTATCCATGGCCCTTTTTTTTTTTTTTTTGCAATTTCGATGTTTACGCTAATCAAGGAATAAATGAAGCGACATGACTGGTGTAAAGTTTCATTATAATTTTCAATGAGAACAAGTAGTCGCTGCAACATGAACCTAAAAGCCAATAGCTTGATTGATGAAGAGTTACTGAAGAATTGGGTTTGTCAGGTTCATCACAAAGAAGTACAGCTCTGCACAGAAGACATCTGAGGCTGTGCCTGCCACTGGTTGTACCCCAGCCGCTGCGCTTGCATGAACATAGTTAGACAAGCCGACACTCGGCTGGTTTTTGGGTGACCTACTTGTGCAAATTTTGGACAGAGTTTGATACCATTTTCCGCAATAATTTGCTGCCAGTGAAAATGATGAGTAAGCTGTTCGCTCATTTTGAACCTGTTTGATCTCCAATAGATCATTGTATCTGTCGACCGTCCCCGATCGATATTATTGTGGGTAACCTTGAATGCTTGCATTGATTTGTTTCTTGACCACAGGGCCTGCTTATACTTAAAACACTCTGAGGAACGTATACTGTTTAACTGGCTGGTTGATTTGCACTTTGTTCCATGTGGACAAGTTTTGCGATATCATTATTTCCCGGAGAATATATTGCTTGTTTGAGAGTGGAAAAAGGACCCTGGAGCGTAACAACGTTCTCCAATATAGCATTGTCATCAGCTCCCGGCTTGGCAAAAAGGAGAATTAGTCGATCAAAATAAAAACCTGAATGCGAGTAATAAGAGGCAAACACATGAATCAACATAAAGGTACGTCGAAGATTTCTCACGGCTGTACTGCTACGCTACTACTGCACAGCATGGTTGACAAAAACCGTCAAAATCTGCTCATTTTGTTGTTCTGGTCCAAACCGGATTGGTCTGATTTCTGGACTGATTTCTGGACGGGGCTCTCGTGCAGTTGTAACTGCGACTGCAAGTTAACAACTGCATGGTTCCTCAGCCCTCCGTTTTTACTATGGACGGTAAAGAGCACTCGTTACAGTACTCATGAAGAGTATTTGCTGAAGTGTTTTTCATGAACAGTACTTCCAGCCTTTTCCCAGCTGCTCGATTCGGATACAACGGTGCTGCTCCCACAGCTTAACTTGCAGTCACAGCAGTGACTGCACAGGATCCTGGTCCTTTCTGACCCTGTGACTGCACAGGATCCTGGTTTTTTCTTGGGTCAGTGTTTTTTAAAAAAATAAAAAATTGAAAATTCAACCAGGAAAACCCAATGGTAAGCAAAAAATCTTTTGGTCTCATAATTATTTTTCAATCAAATGGAAATATCATTCGGTAAACCAGAAAAATTGAGTGGTTTATTGTAACATTTAATCAATATTTGATATAAATTTTGATTTTTGAATTTTACTGGCAACACGCCTGATTTAACACCTACTCTTGCGTTAGCTCCAACTCGTCGAAGTGCAAGCGCAAAAGGCAGAGTGCGCACACCACGCCCTGTCGGCGCCTTTGCATCCTGAAGAATCTGCAGACGCTAACGAGTGCTGGAAGCCTCGAAGAGTTGCACGAGGGATCCGAGAGAACATCACCGGGAAAAGAGCGTTGCCAATCGGCGATCGCAGGACGAATCACATGAGGGATCCGAGAAAAACCAGAGATCTTCCGGGGGAGACACCAGAGCCGTCCGCATAGAATAAGCTGAATGTGCGCTCCCTCGTGCTGCCGTAGATCTGAAGTTAATTGTCTAAGCGTCCTGGTAATTTATCGGCTCTGACAGGCGAGGAGAGTTCCCACTGGTGCTTGGGTAGGCAATGAGTATAGTAGATTCTGAAGATTAGCCTGAACTGTCCATTTGAATTAAGAAAGGGCAGGGGTGCAGTGCAGTCACTCAACTTGATGAGGCCATCAAACAAATTTGCATCGAATGCAAAAGGAAACAATGGAAGATTGGTACTAAGCATGTTCGACGAGGCTGTTCAGCATCAACCTTTCTTCCATGCGTTTTCGTTGATTGGATTTTGATATTAGCTCGGCAGTTCCCGGTCGTCCGCTCAGCAATTCCTTCCGACGTTGTTGTTAAAAAAATAAAATAAAAAAACTTCCGACGTTGTAGTCCCAAAGAGCGGTCTTCCACTGCGACTGGGGCCCGTATGCCAAACAAACACCGCCATGGAGCCCACCTGTAGGGTGACCACCTCCTCGTGTGATCTACCGCTCCTCCCAGTCCCACGTGACTCGACGGACACCGCACTGACGGACTCATTCACAGTCCCACCCACCCTTCTTTTCTTCACCGCCGGTCCGCCGCTCCCCTATTAACCTTGCTCAGCTCTTCTTCGCCACCCCCACCTCCACCCCACGAGAAAAAGCAGAACAGGGATCTCATCTCGCATCCGCAATGGCTGGCGCGGCGGACGAGTACTACTACGGCGGCGGCGGGCCGCGCGGGGCGCCGCACGGTCTGCTGCTGGCGGTGGTGGTGGGGCTGGTGGTGGCGGGCCCGCTGTTCCTCGGCGACGGCGGCGAGGCGCTGACGGAGGCCGTGGCGGAGCTGCTCAGCCCCGTGGGCCTGCTCCTCCTCCCCGTGTGCCTGCTCCTCCTGATCCGCCTCCTCTCCTCCGACCGCGGCGCGGCCGCGCTCGCCGACGTCTTCGCCTTCGGCGGGTCCCCCGACGCCGTGCACCGCGTCGGCGGCTCGCCCATCGGCGTCGCGCTCATGCTTCTGCTCATCCTCGCGCTCCTATACTACCGCTCCGCGCTCTTCGGCGGGGACGGCGGCGACGACGAGTAAGTAGCTTGGGTGGGCGACGGACAGGGGCGGCCGGGTGAGCAGGCGAGCGAGCGAGGTCGATCTCGTGCCGGCCGACAGGCTGGGTTCGGGCTCGATCGACGGGTCGGTGTTTGTAATCCGAGGTTCGTGAGGGGCGTGGGTGTAAAAGTGCATTGTAAATCGTGGTGATGACGATGGTGAGTAGAGTAAAATGCCATGTTTTGTTTCCGTCGGTTTGTGGTGCGCGCTGCTGAAGCTTCTGTGCTGCCTGCTCGCCTGCGATCTACTCCGGGGCGAGCACCGTTTTACACCCCCCCCCCCCCCCCAACGTTTACCGTGTCCGTGGAAGAGTAACGAAATCACATTACCGTTGTACTAGTGATTGACGGTAAAGTCGTCTTCGGTCGGTGAGCTCAAGCCTTAGTAGTTCATGGTGTTTCACCCACCGATGACTTGAGAGACTGAAGTACGGAAGCTCGTGACTTGGATCCAAAGTGATTTTGCAAGCAAGTGGGTTGCGGCATTACGTGAAAATAAACTGAAGTACTACTGCATCAGCCACCAGCCGTAGTTATTTGCCATCACGTGAAAACGATGCGTCGTCGT
The DNA here is from genome assembly GCA_001602315.1 of Zoysia pacifica. Classification (NCBI taxonomy): domain Eukaryota; kingdom Viridiplantae; phylum Streptophyta; class Magnoliopsida; order Poales; family Poaceae; genus Zoysia; species Zoysia pacifica. Next base: position 500,645 of record BCLH01000026.1, read on the forward strand.
GTCCTCTCGTACGCAGCGTACTGTCGATGGACCACGGAGACCTGGCCGATCCGAGCGGGCCGTCGCCTCGTCGTTGGCGCCGGACGGCACGAGGGGCAAGCCGCTTGTTCCTCCTTAGTAATTAAAAAATTTGTAGTTCTTTATTAACTATTAAAAAATTTGAATTTTTTTATCCATCACTAATGTTTATTTTTTTTATTCGTCACTTTTATACTCTAACAACAATGCCCGTGGTAAAAAAAAATATATTAAAATTAAAATTATAAATCACTCATTATTCATCACCGTAATAAAAAATTAAAGTTTACATGCATTATATCTAAAATTTGATGCGCTTTAGAAATTTCTGAACAAATATAAGTATATTTTTTGCACTAATTATCTTGTTACTTTAATAATTACAGTATAAATTTAATCTTGAGTATATTCTCATTTTATAAATATATCAATATGCATTATGATCAGATCAATATACCTATTTTAATATTATAGTCTCAAACTCATGCTAACGCTACGATCTAAAAAAATATTACTTCATCTATCTTTTATTTAGCGCCTAAAAGTTTTACACAGAGATCAAGTAAAAAAAACTCATAATTCTACATGATATTCTTCGCTAATGCCGCCTCAGTTCTCTCCTATTACGGCACCGCTAATTACTGCATGTGCTGCGTGCAGTGGATAGCACATCTTTCCCTTTGTATGCAACCACGTGGTCTGTTAACCCAAAAAAAAAGATCGTAGACATCTAAAATCGAGAAGCCATCCGCTTTAACGTGGTACATACAACCACATGGTCTTTAACTTAAAAAAAATCTTATATATTTGTTCTAAGTAGTTGTGTGTTAACTAACAATAATCTGTGCAGGTCAATAATTTGAGAGATCAAAAAAACTCATATGTTAAATTTTTAAAAAGTGTCTGTAAAAACATTACATCCAACAGATTGTAAGAAAGAATAATTTTGAATGCATTTTTTATGTGCACGTAGTCTAATCTATCTTTCTTGAAAATATTTTACCATATGTACGTAAAAAAGAAAAACTAGAAGTATGTTTTTTAAGTAGTAGTAATTTGGGGATTTAAAAAAACATTTCTGTCCTTTTTTCAATTTTTTCTAAATTTTATCATTACTCATGTTAGTGGATGATATTTGATTTTAGAGCATCTAAAATTTCACAAGAAAAAATTTTTACTTATAATTTCAATTCAAATTCTAATTTTAAAATTTAATCTGAACCATTTTATTTTCTTTTAAACTCCTGGGATATAATGTAAATTTTTGAGATAAAATTGATTCATTTGACATTCATTAAAATGGGTAATAAAAAAATTTAGTAAAAAATAATTGAGAGGCAAACAAGTGCTTTTCATGCTCTAAATATATAATAGTGATGAAAAAAAAAATTAATATTAGTGGTTGATAAAAAAATTTTAAAATTTAAATGGCTAGTAAAAAATAAAAAGTTTTTTTATGCTAGTAAAGAATTGACTTTTTGCTTTACCCAGGAAAGCAAGAGGAGGCCATCATGTTGTCGTCCCACCTCTTCGTAAACCGCGAACCCCGTGATGCATGGCGCACCCCAGTAGCACTGGAAACACGGTTTCGGGAGGAAAGCACCACGCGTCCATCATTTCGAGCGCGGCGAGAGAAGCTTCGTGGCAAGATCAAGAAGTAGGACCAGAGAGCTCGAGAGTCAAGAAGCAGGCGTGCTACTGCGCTCATGGGCCAGTGCTTGATGTGGACGCCAAAGCTCAGCTCATCAGCCATGTGGAGTTGGGCCAGGTCCAGAAAATAAAGGCTCATGTGCTAAAACAGCCCAGAAACCTCAAGCTCCTGTCCTGGCCTCGAGCTCACGGGGGTCGACGGTGTCTGCAGTAAAGCTAAAAATCCAGAGCACTGTTGATTTCAAAACAGTAAAAAGAGAGAAAACAAACAGTACTCAGCCGTAATTATGTACCAATCCACTGTGTTTCGTTGCTGTTCTAAAATGTTTACTGTTCATCCGAAGACTGTAGCATCAAATCTTGTCTGTTCATTTTTTATCCAACGATGTAAAATAGATTCTAATGCATAATACAGTCACTCCTCTGCATTATGACCTGTACCGAAGAGGATGTGAATCCCACGGACAAAGGAATGGAGCCTTATCCTGTGCTTGCCATTTGACGCGACCAAGGATGTCCACGTCATACGTGAGTTCTGACCTCTCCCTTCCGCCAGCCCAGCCCTTCCCCCGCAGGCGCAGCCCAATCCATATATCCTTCCAGCAAAGCTCCAGCAGCCAGACGACGCTCTTGGCAGTTGCCACCGCACGTCCTCCTGCACCGGACTCGCCACCACGCCCTCGCCAGTACAGCTAGCACTACCCGCGCGGAGCTCCATGGCGGCCACCTCTGTCGCGGCGTCGCTGTCAGTGGCCCTGGGGCTCGGGAAGCCGCTCGCGGGAGCCGGGGCGTCCTCGCTCCGCGCCGCGCCGCGCAGGGCGTCAGCGGCCGTCGCCGTCCGCTCGTCGGCGCAGCAACAGCAGCAGCCCGTGAAGGAGTGGGCCGCCGCGGCGGCCGTGGCGGCGGCGCTGGTGCTCCCCGAGGTCGCGGAGGCCGCGCAGCCGGGGCTGTCGCCGTCGCTCAAGAACTTCCTCCTCAGCATCGTCTCCGGCGGAGTCGTGCTTGCCGCCATCGTCGGCGCCGTCATCGCGGTCTCCAACTTCGATCCCGTCAAGCGGGGCTGATTGGCCGTGTGTGCCTGTGTGGCTATGTACCGAGCGGTTGGTCTCGTTTTCTGTACGTGTGCGTTCCCTAATGAACAGGGTTTCTATAAATTCGATTTGATGCGTGCGTAATCGAATGCGCTGACAATTTCAGCAAATAGTAATTCGTGATGTACATATCTAATATCCGAAGTTCTTGCTTCGGCAGTCAAGACGAATGGAAGTGCATCCAGAATTGAGAACAGCTGGACAGTAATTAGATTGGGTCAATTTTTTATTAACCATCCAAATAACTTTTGGTTTCTTATTAGTTATTTAAAAATTTGAATTTATTTATCAACTATTAATGCTAAATTTTTTTTATTCGTCACTTTTATGTATTTAGAGGCTTAAATAATTTTCTTTACCCTTCAATCATTTTTTAACTAAGTTTCCTCATTTCTCATTTTATTAAATGTTACAAGAATCAATCATATCTCATAAATTCACATTATCACCTATAAGCTTAAGAGAAAATAAAATAGTTCAAATTAAATTTTCAAAACTGGCTTTGAATTTGTATTGTAAGTGAAATTTTTTCTTTGTGAAATTTTTAATGATCCAAACCAAATAACATGCACTAAAATAAGTAATAATAAAATTTAGAAAAAAATTGAAAAAAAGGCAAAAAAAAATCTTTTTCAAGATCTCAAATGCATATAAGTGATGTATAAGAAAAAAAAGTTACATTGGTGGTTGACAAGGAAAATCAAATTTTTTAGTGACGGATAAGGAACTGCTACAAGTTTTTTTTAATAGCTAATAAGGAATTTACTCAATTAAACTTGCAGGAATGTCATTTAAGATTGATTTCAATTTTATCGGAGTTATGTATCATAATTTATTCGATTGTTACTCTTTCTATTATCAAATTGTTGTCCTTAGGATAGCAAAGCTAGAAAGAGTATTGCTCCAGCCGATGTCTATGTTTGATAAGGAAAAAAAAGGGATAATTGAAGGAACTAGATTCACGTAAACAGCTTTGTACCACCCATGGACAGAGTTGTAACGCAATGAAGCCGGCACGCCGCGCTATCCAATACAGCCCGCCCTGGCTTAGGTTTTAGAAACCTGTTCAGCTTCGAAAATTGGTTCGACACCGATTTGATTGATTTTCATGAAAACAAAAAAACTGTTACAGTAAATTGAAAAAATCGGGCAAATTAAACAATCAAATTTTTTTGAGAAAATCGGTTGATTTCACCGGTTTACTGGCCGGTTTTCTTAGTTTACCGACCATTTTTTTTCGGTTTATCGATTTTGAATTTGAAATCAAATCGCCTCGAGCGGTTTTTCGCTGGTTTTTCTGGTTTATCGGCCGGTTTGATCGGTTTACAGATTTTCAAATTTTTTTAAATTTATTAAACCGAAAACCGACCGACCCTCTAAACCTGACCGATTTCACCGAAAATTATGAAAACTGGCCACTTTTGATCCGTTTTGTAAACGGCTTCCTTGCTCTAAGCCAAGGTTGAAGTTATCCTTGGAACTCCGGAACCAGACACCAGCTGTTTGTCAAAGAACTATGAAAACCGCTAAAACCACTTGAAAACCGTTTGAAATTAAAAAAGTGGAACAACTCTTGTGAAAAATGCTACAGGCTCAGTTTTTTTATTTTCCTAATTGGCTTTCGGTTTACATGAAAAAAATTATGAAACTAAATGATTTCTTCGACTTACTGCTCGTTTTATCTTTTATCTTTTTTATTTTATTTTTCAAATTTTCTTTATTTTTCAGAAAACAGGCCAAGAAGAGTAAGAAAAGCAATAAGACAGATGTATTTTTTTTTGGAAGAACAAAAGTAAGAAAATAAATTACTTACACATGACCTGTGCCTAACATTTTGTAGCAAACCTTGTCCATAAATATTTTTCTCCCGCCCTCGCTCTGATTCCAACGTTAGTTTATTTGAGAATTCTTTGTATGCCATTGAAAAAACTCGAAATTTCTTTTTAGCCATTGGAAAAATTAATTTTCTCTTTTGTGCCCCCCCCCCCCCCGTTACTCTGCATGCCACTTCCGAGTAAATTTTTATTTTTTAGGGATTTATTTGTTTTAGATTACATCTTGGATGAAAAATATTTTATAATATTTTTCTGTTTGGGTGTGACATGTAGGAGAATGAAAATCATAAAGGGCACAAAATTATTTGTCCAGTACCCGAGAAGTAACTTCAAATTTTTCAGCGGCACAAGAAATTCTCTCTTCTTTTATACTCTCTCGGTTTTTTAATTGATGTGACCTGATTTTGAATATCAACTTTGATCGCTTGTTTTATTCAATTTTTTTGATAAATATTTGATTTATTATTAGAATTATTTGAATCATAACTTAAAATTTTAAATATTTAAACTAATTTTTTAATAAAATAAATAAGTTAAAATTGATATTAAAAATAAACAACGATGTCATTTAAAGAATGCAGGGAGTGGCTCACAATGACCAGCCCGTCTCGAAGCCATGACAACAGCCCATCTTTTTTTCTTTGTTGAGCCTGCCAGCCCATCTCTTAGTCTAACGGGCCTGGTGCTAAACAGGCCCGCGTTCTGACCGTATTTCTTCGAGTCTCGGGCCCCCCGGCCTGGGCCCTTTTTCGGGTAGTCGTAAACCCTCGTCTCCTGCTCCGCCTATCTCGTGCCGACCCGCTTCGAACTCGCGACCGCGAAACCAAACCCTCGCCTCGCGCTGCCCCTTCCGGCGACCACCTTCACTGGTACGGATTTCCACTTACTATCTTCCCCTCGTGATTCAGCGCGCTACTGAGCTGATTCCGCCGATTTTCGGTTTGATTTTGCTCTGGCTATATGTGCGATCGGCGAGGGGAGATGCAGACGCGGCGCGACTGGTTTGCTGATTGATTCTTGTTTGATTGCAGCGAAAGAGGATGTCGAGCAGGCGCTGGAGCAGGACCATCTATGTCGGGAACCTCCCGGGCGACATCCGGGAGAGGGAGGTGGAGGACCTCTTCTACAAGGTCGAGAGTTATTTATTTATTTATTTATTTTATTATTTTTCCTGTTTATCTTACTAAAATAGTGTGTTACTATGGTAGTCTGGGCTCTGTTTGCCATATCCACGCTAGATTCGATTCTATGTTTTTTATGCTATTACACAGTGCAGTGCAATGGGATGCATTGCTACGGCAATCCCTTTGCCAATAATTAAAGTGCAGAAGATTGTTTGTTTGGGGAACCTTGTAGGATTTGGCCTAATTTTCCCACTTCCCTAAAGAATGATTTCAGAGATGTCACTGAGGACGTTTCTGTTGCAGTCATTCATTTTTATGGTTATATGGGATTTTGTGAGGTCTAACATTATAAAATGATGCATTTAAAGGTTGTGCAATTTTGTGCTAAGGTCTAACATTATAAATCTCGTGAATGTAGTATGGGAGGATTGTTGACATTGACTTGAAGATTCCCCCAAGGCCCCCTGGCTATGCTTTTGTTGAGGTAAGATACATCTGAATGTTTTGAGCAACATGGTTTTTGATTTTATTTTTCATCGAAGGACCTGGTGCTGATGCAATCCCAAACAGTGAGTTAATGTTTTTCGCTAATGTTGTAGTTTGAAGATCCACGTGATGCTGAAGATGCAATTGCTGGAAGGGATGGCTACAACTTTGATGGACACCGCCTAAGAGTAAGCTGATATGTGCTTTGGTGACCTATCTGTTTCTTTGTGCCTGCCTTCTTCAATTTATTGAAGTATGACTGCTTCTGTAAACAGGTGGAGCCTGCACACGGTGGGAGAGGTAATGCTTCCTCACTTGACCGTTCAGGTGGCTTTGGTGGTGGACCACGGCGTGGTGTTTCTAGGCACTCGGAGTATCGTGGTATGGATATTCTTTTCATGTGAAATTGATGTTTGCTTACAGTTACCTGTATGCAACCTAATTTGAAACTTTGATGCAGTGCTTGTTACTGGACTGCCTTCCTCTGCATCGTGGCAAGATCTAAAGGTTTGCATCAAGCACTTTTTCCCTTGAGTCTTTTTCCTTAAATAGCTCTGACATATGCTTTTGTCACATTTATATTTGATCTCTTCTATCCAGGACCATATGCGAAGGGCTGGTGATGTGTGCTTCTCTGAAGTGTACCGTGAGGGAGGTGGTAAGTTGCATTCTGCATCTCATCTTCTGCATCCAGCCTAGCTGAAATGCCCAGTAGGCATCTTTTGAACCACCATTATGAAACTATGGTGTTAATATGAAATTCTGATACTGAAAACTATGGTGTTAATATGAAATTCTGATACTGACAACTATGGTGTTAATATGAAATTCTGATATTGATAACACCACTTTATATGTTTCCTTGTTAAACTTGACAAACTGATAGCTTCAATTGGTTTTTTCAGTACCTGATGCGCTAAAAAAGGTCCTGGTGGCATTGATGTTTAGACTAGGTCTAGGTATTTGACCTCTTCCTATGCTAGGGCACAAGAATACCTTGTGCCATATTATTGCATACCCTATGTTGGGACACCTACAGAAATAATTAGGTGCTAAGCGAGCGCTCACCCTGCTCCTAGAGCTTAGGCGTGCTTAAGTATTTTTAGATTTATATAATAATGAATTTCTAAAATAGAAATGTAAAGGAAGAGAAGAGAGAGAGAGAGAGAGAGAGAGAGAGAGAGAGTGAGAGAGAAGAGAATGTGAGATTGCTGCCGTTTAATGGCTCACTTAGCTCATTTCCTTCTCAAGTTTGTTGGCTCAATCAATCTAGTAGTACACCTTTTGTGGTGCCCTAGCCTCCTCAGCCCATCCCTCATGGCATACCCCCATAGCTGCCACCATATCCAAAGCTCTGGCCTACGCAGCATGCTGGCGAGCTTAGATCCAATCGTGGGACTTTCAGAGCTCAGTGGAGTAGGGCGTGGCTTGTGGTGGTGGACCCGTCTATGGCAGCGGAGTGGGGGTGTGGTGTGCGGAGGCGGAGCAGGGGCGGCGGACCAGTTGACAATGGCTCCCTTAGCTTGCTCCTGCTCTGTGCTGCACCGAAGTGTTGTCTGCACGTAATGGACATGTATACCCTGAAGCGGAGCACAGCTGTCTTGGTCAGCATGTAACCATGCTGATGCAGATGCTCAGTGCCTTTTTTTCCCAGGGACACCTTAATGCCCCTGTATAATATTTCATACCATCCTATTATTCTTGATCTACGATTCTATTTGTTACAGGCACCATAGGAATTGTGGATTACACAAACCACGATGATATGAAATATGCTGTAAGTTCAGATATGATATACTTCCATGTATTACTATGGCATTGGCTAGTTGATTTCCAGGAAACATTTCGCTCTTTTGGTATTTTTTTCTGTAGTCTTTAATCTGACATTGATACAATTAATTGTATCACACACTTGTCACCATTTGATCCATCTCTTCAGTTTGGTTCGAACACTGTTTCTGATGTTTCAAATTTTTTTCTTGGCTTCGTGAACTTCTTGCAGATAAAGAAACTGGATGATACTGAATTCAGGAATGCCTTTGGGCGAGCTTATATAAGGGTAATCATTATTGCTTGTTTTGAGTACTGGGAATTTCTTCTGTAGTCAATTGTGCATCAAATTCTCGCTATAGGTAAAGGAGTATGATGGTAAACGTGGCCGCTCCTACAGCAGAAGCCGAAGCCGAAGCCGTAGCTACAGTAGAAGCAGGAGCCGTAGCCCAAGGTATGTAGCCATCGTTTGATGTGCTTGGGTAATCTGTTGGTAACTCACTCATTCTACTATGCAGCAAATCTCCTAGAACTCGTCGCTCTGCATCTAGATCACGTTCGAGGTCTGTTTCTTCCCGTTCAAGGTCAGCATCAAAAGGACGCTCTCCTTCAGGGTAAATACTTTCCCCTTGAATGTAATCTATGTTGCATCAAATGAGCTGTTTATTTGAAATCATTGATTAATGTACTTCTTTCAAATATTACTATCTTATTGAGAAGTGCTGTTCACCTGCTACATAGAAACGCCCATCTAGCATTGTTTGTGGAACCTCTCAAGTTCTATTGTGAACAATATGAACTGCTTAGTCTGTTATGTGTTTTGTTTTTTTGAAGACTCGATTATCTCTTCATTTTACTGGGATTGTGCGGCGATCTGGGGATTGTGCATTAGGATATTGTGGATGTCATTTTCTCGATTTGCTACAATTCAGTTGGTTTTGAGGTATGGCTGTTAATTGAATGCTTTTGTCGAAAGTAAGATCATCCAGTATTTACCTAATGTACTGTAACTGATTATCATCAGAGATTGGGCATAGCGCATTGTTTGGAATACTGGACATGAGAGCGTTAAGGATTGATGCTCTGGATTATGGTGGTACAGTGAGACTAGGAACATACTTGGAGTTCAATGCTCTGGGAATGAGTTTTCGACCTCAGGAACACTTCATATGGTTTCTGTAGTTCATATGCATTGTTTGTCCTTAAACAAGTTTAAATTATTGCATGTGTTGGACTTTCGAATCTGAATGCTTCTATTTTACATGAGCTTTTGTCGCTTTCGTTCGGCTGGGCGAGGCATCAAGGCTTTTGGAATTTGGAATCAAGTTGTTAAAGGTGCATTTTGGATATTGAAATTCAGTTGTTTCTGGAACCTTTTGCAGATCACCAGCAAGATCCAAATCCCCTAATGCTTCTGTAAGTGCCCTTCATCATATTCAATATTACTTTTGTCTTTTACTTATACTGTCTGCTGTAATGTCTATGCAGCCAGTGAATGGTGGAGCCACCAGTCCCAAAAAACAGAGCCCGAGCAGGAGCCCGTCAGGCTCACTCTCACCTGGTGTAAGATTATTTGGTTCACCTTTCTTGAGCTCTTTATCACTACATGTTTGATATAACAGAAATTCACTTCACATTTGCAGGCAAAACCTGAATAAAGCTGCTTTGCTGAGGTATGGCAGATGAAGTCGTCAGCTTCTTGGATCTGGGGCTACATGATACCCTTTGTTGTCACCATCATAGCAACTAGTTGCGAGATTCCATGATTTAGCTGTCAACTTGTGTCCTTGGAAACTTCAGATATGGATTTGTCGCTGTGTAGCTGGATAATAGCTCATTTTTACTGACTATTGTTGAATGCTGTATGTTATCTATGCTTCTGTCGGATTTGGACCTCATACAGTTCTTCCCGTCATCTCCTTTTAATTTTATTCGATATCATTGCTGCTATAAGTTTAGTTTTGCAAGTTCACCGCAGCCAGCTCAAAATAGATTTGGGATGATAAAATCATACTCTGTATGCTTGACAAGGTTACAGCTACTACCCTTGTTTCGTCATCTATTTTGATGTCATTAGGACACAAGTAATTCAAATTTAAACCAAGCTTGGTGCTCTAACGCCATCAAAAGTGAATAATGTGGCGGCTAATTGTTGGCGTCGGGGAACAAATGGCGGCCAGGTCTGAGCGTCAGTGCGGCCATGTCCGTCAACCTTTTGACCTTCCAGCGTTGTAGTGGTGATGAGCGGTCATGTCATTTTTTTGCAATAATATTTAGACATCTTAAATATTTTGACACAAAGTTAGATAGAATAAAAAGTTTACAAACAGGGGACAATATGATATTTTATACTGAAATATTTATGTTGTCTGAATATTCTTGCAAAAGAATTAGATGTAAAGATAGCTGTCAGGAAACTATGAAAAATTACAACAAGGGTATTCTGAACTTTTATCTTTTCATTTAACAAGGTTAAGCTATGACATAGATAACAGTGCCAAAAAGAGAACAAAAATTTATAGATGCTTTCAAAGAAATTTAAAATTTTGAGTTTTCCTTAGGAACCTCATGATAGGAATTTTTTCTAGTTAGCAACTACAATCTGCATGGGAGTAAGAAAAGACATTCCAATTCAAAGACAGGAAGTTAGAGTTCCTTTGAATGCATGATTTTCACAGAAATTATACAGGAATTAAACTACAGAAAATAATTTTTTTTTCAATCCAAAGGAGACCTTAAGGACAAGGTCTCCCTAGGCCAAAGGAAGCCTAGAGTGGCCCACCAACAGTGTTCTTCTCCCCGCCTTTCTCAAGGCACCTCTTTGCATACCATTATCACTATAAAAAAAAAAGCCCAGCCCAATACCACAGGGTATGCCCAACCCTAATTTGTAAACCTTCTTTCTATCTCACCCTCCAGCGTCGCCGTGACTCGATGCCACAACCACACATCAACGCCGTTGCCTATCACCAATCGACGGCCGCCAGTTGCCGCCCCCACTCCCTCTTCTCCTCCTAACACGGTAACGCACGACGCCTACCTCACCTACCCTTGCGTGACCTCGCCGTCGACGCCCGTGTGGCCGTTGCAGCCCACCTTTGTGTGACGCCACCGTCGAGGCCTATGTGGCCGCCGTAGCCCACCCTAGGCCATCGTCGTGGCCTACGCGGCCGCCTGCCTGCCCGTGCATGACAGCCATGGCTCCTTGACGCGGCGCCCGTGGTTCTTGGCGCGGCGGCACGTTCTCGCCTTGGCCTCCGGCGCGACTCCCTTCTCCCAGATGCAGAATTGCTCCTAGAGGACTCGATTTCGTGGCATCAGTAAGGTAAATCTAGCTTCATTGTATATGTTCCTTTGCTGTGATTTTTTTCCATTTAATGTAGATTTGAGCTCCCTCGGCTAGGGTGAAGGTATTGCTTTTTTTTTTATCAATGTGTGAAGTGCGAACCCGACGGGAACCCAAAATCCACCCGAAACTCGATGCGTGCGGGTCTTGATTCTCACTCGTGGATGCGGGCGCTGGTTTGGATTTTGATCCACAGCAATTGGCGGAGCTACAATGCTGGGCTAGGGTAGGCCACAAGAACAAAATAGTTTAGGCTGCTACAGTGTCTAAAACAATGCTGCTACAGTATAGAAATTGATCAATTTCCAGGAATCCAGGGTGGGTCGTGGCCCACCCCACCACCCTATTGGCTCCGCCACTAGGCGTAGCTTCTCTTGTCATGGGCGGGTTTTTACTCCAGCCGACCCTGGCCTGCTCCATCAGACACGCCTCAATTAAAAATGAGCTTAATGTCGCACATGCTCAGTGCTCTCCCTAGTAACGTCTGCCTCGGCCAGTCGGCTCCCCACTCCTTGCGGTGTGTGGACTGTTGGTCCGGCGGCACTGGTAGGTAACCGCCGGATTCACTTGATTATTCTTCTTGTTCTCTCTGAATCTCTCTTGCTGTACGAGGAAAGTAATCTTCCTCACTGCTAGATATAGGTTCGAGTGAACAACTTAGGGTGCCATTACTATATATGAGCTTTTACATGACTTTTAGCAGTTTATTTAACAAAAAAACTGCAGGGTTTAATTGAAGATCCATGCCTCACTTTAAAACTTCATTGCCGCTCTGTTGCTAGATATCATGTAATTGGCAGGTTATTACATCGGGTACACAACTATTACTATTATCATATAATTGTAACGGCTCTACTTTGAAGTAGTTGTCATTTACAACAGAGAGTTGCATTTTCAATTAACATCCATAAAAAATGGTTCACACATATTCAGAAAAAATGGTGCACACACATATCCTAAACAACATATTCTTAATGCATTCCAAAAAATCTATATACTATAAATTAATTATAAGATACAGTAAAATAGTCGTTGGCCTAGAAGCTTCTCTAGCTTCAGACGTGCCATATGATGCCTTTCCAATATGCAAAGTTGGCCTTACACGATGAACGTCGTAAACTAAAGAACAGTCCATTCTATAGTTATGATCACCCGATTGTGGTTGGGTTTTTTACCAATCATGTGGCCATCACTGAGTAAGGTTGAGAAAAAGGAAGATGAATCATAAATTGAACAAATATTGGAAACAGAAGCGAGAGTTAGCAACAGACATGAGCATAGTTGGAGCTGATTCTCGTTGGGTTTTACGTTTTTGGCAAGAATCTAATTCCGGTGAGCAAGTTCTTGGTACTAAGACTGTTGGCGTTGTGCTTTCATACTATATGGAGTGTTCTACAATAGAGCTATGCATTTTCAATCAACATTCATTAAAAATAGTTTACACATATTCAGAAAAAAGCGGTGCACACACATATCCTAAACAATATATTCTTAATGCATTAAAAAAACTAGATACTATAAATTCAATAAAAGATATAAGATACAGTAAAATACTCGTTGGCCTAGAAGCTTCTCTAGCTTCAGACGTGCGTCATGAACTCAACAACAATCCATTCTGTGGTTATGATCACCCGATTGTGGATGGGTTTGCTTTACCAATCATGTGGGCATCATACAATGAGGTTGAGAAAATGGAAGAGAAATAATAAATCGAGCAAATATAGGAAAAGGTGCTTTTGAGGAATTTGTCTTCACTCTGAAATCCATTGTTGGAAGGTGCTTGTTGGAACATAAGCTTTTGCGGAGGCTGTTGGGATTGGTAAAGGGAAATATGGTTTGACTGGATTTATTATGGACTGATCTAAACCAAGTAACCTTGACTTGCCTAACGGCAAAGATTGTTCGTCACTTGCTTCAGAAGATATAGTCAAGTTCTTAACTGGTGATTTCAGAAGAACTAAGACAAGATCAAATGATATTTTTTGGGAAGTTGTCTGGCCACGTTTGCTTGCAAAAGGGTGGCACTCGTAGCAACCAAAGGATGTCAACTTAACTAAGAATTACCTTGTATTTCTTGCGGGCGCTTGTGTCGGTGTCACGCATGCGTGCGTGTATGTGTGTGTGTGGGTGTCACGCGTGTGGGTGTAGGTGTCATGCGCACGGGTGTGTGCGTCACGTGAATTAATACGTTATTTTTTGTGTCATGTGAGTCAGCCAGTCAGTATCTGGCAAGCTGAGTCGTTCTTTTCTTTTGGAGATATTTAGGGTCATCCGCACAAGTCGGGATTGAGTTTCTAGTTCTGTATTATGCACTAAAAATCGCAGGTGATATTGTTTGTTCTCGGAGTCGAAGGATGGCCAATCAAGCATCTAGAGCCTGATCTAGAGCATGCTTCATGCTGAGGCCTTTGTTTACTTGCAAAGCTACCAGATGACCTATGAAGGTCGCGGGTCATCTTCCTGCAGCTCGCATCAACTGGTATTCGATTAAATTACAATGCCCAGGCTTTTTTTTTTCTTTTGCAACTCAGTTCCTGGGGCTTTGCGTCATTAACCTCGCTGAGGCCAACGTTGAAATTTTTTTTAGTTTTCTAGATTTTTCTATAAAATTAAACTGATTGCTATAAAATGCATATGTAATTTATCCTACGCGAGGCCTCCATGATTAGTGGTTCAAATCGACGTTGTCCGCGCTGCTTATCTTGCAGATCATCCAGGCATCTTTCATTGATCCTTCACTAAATGATGCAAATCTTTTTAGATACACACCAGAGGATGCTATTTTTATTTATTTTCAATTTGACGGGATGAGTTTTCGTACTATTTATAACCTCAATCAACGAGGCACTTCAACCATGCTGTATGCATACGCTGAAAAGATGCCAAGCGTCGGGGGATAGAAATTTATTCCAGTAACTATCTCTAAAAGTACTCCTACGTAGTTTCTGCTCTCTAATACAAATTCACTAGGAGTTCATAAAAAAAAATGCAAATTCACTGGGCATCTCCAAACAGTATAATTGGGGGTGCTCCCTCCGGTGTAAAGTGAATTATTTCGAACAATATCACGGTCACTAAAACATACGAGTAACTTGATTTAAAAAAAAATACATAGGATAACTTTGACTTTTTATTAAAAAATATTTATTAAAAGTGACATATGTATATTTTTATGATATTGTTTTCAAGACAAATTTAATGATGTGATTTTCGTATTTTTAATTTTATAAATTTGAATTTATTTATAATTTACATTTCTAATGTTTGAGCTATATAAATATTTTTAGATTTAATCAAAGTCAAATTTTTATAACTTTAACTACTAATAATATATAATTAGGAAGCTGATATTCTTCACTCAAGGTGAAGAATAGCTTATTCTTCACTCGGACCCAACCGCGCGCCTCGGATCTGACCTCGTGCTCGATCTCACGCCGCTCCT
>BCLH01000026.1:515483-528622 GCA_001602315.1 Zoysia pacifica
ACCGCCGGCGACCATCACCGCGGCTGACGTCGGCCCCGGCGCCTCGCCGCCCTGCCCGCACGGCGCACACCACCTTTAGGCCGACCTTCTTCTGTTTTTCTATGTCCAGTGGAGAGGAAAAACTCGAGGGTACAAACCCGCGCAGCTAAGAGATTCTCCAATGATAATGACGGCGGTGGCTACGTTGCGAGCTCGTCAGAACCCTAGAAATTACTGAATGCAATGACGTGATCCACGTTGACGAAAAGAAATTACCGAAAAAACCGAAGAAAATTACTGAAAAGGGAAAAATTACTGATAGGGTCGAGAAATTACTGACGCGCTCGTAATAAAAAATTATTGTAGATAAGTTTATGAAAAAAAGTTTATCGATGGATGGGCACGGGTCGCAAGCGCGCTCGAGAGGGACGCGGGGGCGCATTGGTCGGTTTTGATAGTTAGCTTAGTCGTTAGCTAGTTAATTAGATCTAGGTTAAGAGGGTGAAAATAGCAAATATATATATAATTAGTAATGTTTTATTATATAAAAATATATTTTTTGAATTCATCATTAAATAAACTTTCATAAAAATAATATTTTTATATTAAAAATTATGTAATTTTTTTAATATTATTGGTAGAAGTTAAAATTTAACCTTATTCAAACTTAAAAATTAAAAATGCTTAGTATTCAAAACGACTTTCTTTTGGACAACAGAGGGATTAAAGCAATCTCCGAATATGTCATGAATGGAAAATATATCACATCGGCTGTACCACAGGTTACAACACGAAAGAATATCAATGGTTGTAAATCAAGTGAATCAACACCAAATGGATTGATGACATTTCACGAGTGTGGTTGCAATCCTTTTGGTGATATAATGGCTTGAACCCATGATTTTTTGTTTCCATTAAATATCTAATTTTAACAAAATCTTGTCTTGATTTTGTTAAATTTTACCATTAGCCCAATATCTTGATTTTTTAACCGGAGTATTATTCAAACTACTTCGGAAAGAATGTCGATAACACACCTAGTAATATCTTCCAGAAATTACTGAACTATCATTACACAATTCAATTTTACAGACAGAATGCTGTAATATAAACAGTTTGTTAGTGCTTTTATTTCATTCCACATGATCTAAGCTGTTAGCTCTATTTCACAAGGTCAACATTATCTGCAGAAATCCGAGTGAGTCCCTTCATGACACCATAAACATGTACAGTTGCTATATCTACTTCCCTCAAATTGGTTTTAATCCTTAATGGCAAGTCAGTTTCTCGAAAACCCGCAGAACCTCAACTGCAAGGTACCTTTCTTTGTCTATTTACTCTAGCCAAGTTCTCTGAAACTGCCCGAGTCAAATTTTGATCCTCGAATCTACTATCAAGACTGAACCTGAAAAAAATGCAATAATGATTAAAAGCTCAACGGATTAAATAAATTCATAGCTTGACATCACGAGAACATCTTTAAGAAAAATATGGTGATGATGCTTTATTGCTAATTCAACACTGGTAATCATATGCAACACAAGAACATGCATCAGAGCACATACTTGGGGTCCAGGGTTAATCTCTGAATTTCTCTGACAGCAGAACTTGCTGCATATAAAGAGATCTTTTTAACCTGTACCATTAATGACGAAACTTGTAAGGTTTTCCATATTTATTGAGATGGTAATAACAATGTATATGAAACTACTGTTTGTCCGGGATCATGGTTACCTCGAGCATCTTCAGTTTTGCAACATGACCATTTGGCAGACAGCGGATCTCTTCAGCCATCCGTACAGACTCTGGCAAACTCTCCGGTGACAAAAAGTCAAGAGCCAATTGAACCGTAGACTGTATCATTTCAATAGCACAACTACGTAAGCTATCAACTATGTGCAGATGAAGTGATTAGCTATTCAAACACAAGCATAGAAGATAACATCACATCCACAATTTCAAGGAAAAGAAAAGGGTCTGATTTGGAACAGACTAGAACAAACAAGAATGGTGTAAATATGAAGGGAAAATGCTTACCTGGAAATTTTTCACTTGGAAAGGACAGCCAGCAGGAATAAAAACAGCCTCACCGATATGCTGGTGGAATGTCCAAGGTTCAATTCCTAAAAGAACACCCAAACAGAAGTTTCCATGAAGCAAGTCAAAATCAAAAGATAAGGACCTAAATTCTAGCATCAGTCCAAAGGGAGATTGAATATGATACATCAGGACATACCAAAAGCTCGTATTCTATTCAACAGAGTGCTAACAAATTAAAATATTATTTTCGATTCCTAAGAAGGAAGTTCAGGAAGTGGATATTTAACTACTCACTAGGCAAATTTGGTACTGTGCTTAATTGGATAACTGAGAACTTGAAGACACTATCATCTGCATCAAATATATCATCTGCTTGCTGCAGTTTTACATACATTTATTATAAGATAGAGAATATGGATAAGTGACCACATGAATAACATGATGTGGTGCATCATACAAATCTTTCCATTTTTTATCTTTTCTTTTTAGTCTTTTACTTTTTCCTCTCTTTTTTACCTTGTTCCTTTCCATCTTTACTTCTGTAGGTCTTTTTGTCCGGTCTTTTGGGTTTCATCTCTACCCTACACCTACCCCAACTTGTTTGGAACTGAAAAGCTTTGATGTTGTGCTGCATCTTATAACACTAACATGTCCTATTTTGGAAGTGAAGAATAACATTTCACTTTAGTTCTTGCCTTCATGGCACTTACCATACTGATCCTTCAGTATCTTTTTGTGATAGTTGTTAAGATATACGGCTTGATCGTAAATAGCATGCTTAACCTGCATCAAAAACATGTATCCTGAATCACCTCCTACAAATAGATTACAGAATAATTTGACATGAAAAAGAAAAAGAGTCCTTACAGATGGCATTGCTTGACAACTAGCGGAAAGTTCTTCCCAGTGAGCAACCAAATATTCATTCAGTTTTGGAAGATCATGCTTACAGAATACATCCCAGATAGCACCGGACTGAGTTCCTGGGGAACTCTTGGTTGCTGTCTCCATGGAACGTGGTGAACTTGACAAGTTAGCAGAAGTTATTGAAGCATGCCCTTCATCATAAGATATGGGAACTGAGTGTTTAGGTGCTTGATCTCCCATATCCAGATCCAAAATTTCATTTGTAGCATGAGCATTCACATGCACGCTAGTACCATTAGTTATCATTTCAGGTCGCTCAGTTTTTATAATCTGAGGTGATAAGTTATGCCCTTCAGCTGCATGCATTAACATGTGAACCTACAAGAGGAGTCAATAGTATTAGCTAACGACAAAATTTCAAATAGTCAAGTTGGGTAATACGCCAATATTCTTGAGCAAATGAGTGGAAAAATTTGAAGTGAAAACTATGTGAGCAAAACATACCGCATCCCCCATGTTAATCATTAGATTTGTAACTGAATCATCTTGACCAAGTTCTTTACGACTTCCATGTGCAACTAGCAGTTTCATCCCTACTTCAGGCTGTAGCGTATCTAGCGGTAACTTGGCAGCAAGATTAAGTAAACCCCATCTAGGATGAATAAAATCAACTAATGGGAAGTTGACAATGAATTCTGGTCTTTGGCACAACAGAAACTCCTCCAGGACACTGGGTTGGGGCCACTCTTTCAGTTTCAGCATTGAATGACCGTCTCTCCCCATGTTGCCATATGAATAACCTTTGATAAATTGCTTGAGTTCAATATACACCTGGACAAACATAGACAGGATATATTATTTTGCAGATGGCAACAGCATAAAATTTGCTATCTAAAAGAATTCAACAGCCCTCCACTTCCATAGTGATTTTAGTTCTCAGAAGTCAACTGTAATATGAGACATGGATGTCAAAACAACGATGATGACAACAACAAACCTTTTAGACCCAAGCAAGTTGGGTAGGCTAGAGATGAAACCCCCAAGAGCCAAAGTACAAGGGTTAAAAACAAAAAAGAAAGAGAGAAAAGGAAAAAGAGAGGAAAAAAGGCAAAAAAAACACAGAAGTGGAAAAGAGGGGGAGTCGAAAATTAAGGTTCTAGCATGTGAATTGCTAGCTTCCACATTCTCCTATCTAAGACTAGCTCCTTGGTGATCACGGATGATAAAAAAAAAATGTGAGTGAATTTGATATATAATACTCCCTCCATCCCAATTTATAAGGCATTTTGAAGCTAGGCACGGGAATTAAGGAGAGTGGAAAAGGTGGGATGTACAAAAAAATTAGTGAGATAGAGATGAAGTATTGGGAAGAGAGAAAGGCGTATTAAGCGAGGATGACTTATAATTTGGGAAACAAGAGGGGTCCAGAGTGACATATAATTTGAGATGGAGGGAGTACAAAGACTATGGGTCAGTTCGGTTACTGACTTGAGAAACGCGCCTGACTCAGGCAGCGCACTCAGGAGTCCAATTTTGGATGCCTGCAGTAATCGTCGCTGCCTGAGCCAAGGTGTCTGAATCAAGGTCGTATCCAAACAAGCCCTACATCTTTTTTGGCAAAAATAAACTTCTTACAGGAGTAATATTAAACATGAATAGACCAGCAATAGCAATATAATTAATATCATAGCACTTGGGAACTTCAAAGTAGAAATCACAAAAAAATAGAAAATAAGAAAACAACTTCCATTCAGTTAGACAAGGCTCCAACTAGCACTCATTGAGCCATTCCTTACCTCACTTTGAGTAGAGCAGTCCACAGCTTTGACTTTGACATCTTCATCCATTTTTTCATCCGTGATTTCCTGGATACCTCTCCAAATACTTAGCGGATCCCAGCTTGATGACAAAGAAGGCTCAAATGCTTTTCTGATAATAATAGGCTCCCCCTTTACCCAATGCTTACGAAAATGTGTGATACCTGCATATTTCAGGTCTTCCAATACAGGAGAATACAGATGATTCCCATCTATATCATCATTGTTTGAACATTTCGAGTGAGCTAAATTTTGCTGACCAGTTAACACCACTGTGCTACCATCACTGCATCCATCCTCCAGATCATGTCCTTTGCAGCTCTTAACCATTTCTTCTGAACATTTTACAAGTTTAGAAATCCAATTTATTTTGAATATTCGTCTTAATACCATCTTTGAGGAGCCACAACCACCAGCCTCATGTGGCCCACAAGTGATGCTGCCATCATTGCTGACTTTCCATGTAGGGAATAAGGATTTAATGTCTATATGATTAAGATCAATTAACCGAGAGAATGACTTGTCATGTACACTTTCAGCCGACAGTTCCAGTCTTGCTCTTTTAGTAGAAGAATCTTTACTTCTGTCTTCAATACGACCTTCAGTACACTCTCCACTTGCAACATTGGCCCGCCAATTCCTTATGTCACGACAACAGTCAAGACATAAATCATACAAACACCTTTGGCAGTGTCGGTGATAGTCAAACACGGGCACTTTGCAGAAGTCACTGCAGAAGAAGCTTTAAGCTCTCAGTGGACTGGCATTATACAATAGGAATGAAGTTAAAAATGAAGTAAGCAATCATACCAGCACATTTGTTCATCAGAATTCATCTTTGCTCTGAGGATATCTGTCTTCGGTCCTAAGATCAACAATATAGTATGATAATGTCAGAGGCATGCAGAATTTCAGATGGAAGAAGAACATAAGGAGGTACCAGGAAAACTGGAGTACCAGAAGATCTTGTTTCGACACCTATTTCAAAGCACTGGTCGGAATAAATCTGCTTTAGCAAGGGAAGAACACATGCTAAAAGGCTATGAAGATATCTCAACTTGTCTACAGCTGATATTTCTTGCACCCTAGCCTTAAAAGCATAAAAAATGAAAGTTTATTTAGGACAATTTGTACAGAATAAAGTCAAATATATGCTAATGCTAATGGAGATAAAACTTAACCGCAGTTAAGTACCTTTATTAAGTTGTCTCCTTGTAAGCAAACTCTGCAATTACAAATGCCACGGCATGCAGGACAAACTTTTTGAACATCATCTACGGGTATGTCTGAGTACCTACATTACACTTATGTTAGTGCCAACAGTAAACACTGTGTAGAATTCACTTAACTGATCAAGAACCAATTATTCATTCAACTTTGTTGTGATATATTTATGATTATGAAGGTACGTCATAAGATAATGGTCATGCCACTAGTTAAACAGTCAAAATATACTTTAAACTAACATATAGTTTAAACTTTAAAATTCCTTGAGGCTGACTGCATAATTCCAATTGAGACAACTCTTGTGGCTGCATGTAGTAAATCTCAAAGTACAGAACATACTTGTATATTGTTGTCCAATACGCATGACTTCACAAGGAATATATTTTTTGAGATTGGTCGTAGGGATAAGATGCCCATTTATCTGACACCACTGTAGTTCATAGCAAAATTTTAAATTAGCCATCATCCCTCAAGGCTGAGGTACTATTTTGGCAGTACAATGAGAATTGCACTGCCCGTTCTGTAACCCAAACCCCTGCTGCTCTTTTTATTTAACGAAAATTACACTCGATATTGTAACAGAACCGATCAGTGATGCACTGATTTCCACAACATACCATTTGGCGATACAGCCAGTGCAGTACCCTCTCCTGTCACAGCTGGTACACCAAATGACATCCCCAACCTTCCGGCACTGGTGGCAACTCGCGGTCCCTGCAGCCCCTCCCCCAGGTAGCCACGGCGTCGACCCTCTCCCAACTAGCTCCTGTTGTCACCGGACGCGATAAGCGTGAGCAGAATTGTATCAGTATTCAGCGAGAACCTGATAAGGAGTGTGGCTTCGATAATTGGGAGCGAGACTGGACTCACCGCGGCTGTGCGTGGGCCGGCAGCAACGTCAAGGGGCAATCCGTCGTAAATCGCCCTCTGAGCCGGCACCGGCACCGGCACCGGCTCCGCCACGTAGACTGCCTCTCCGGCGTGCCTGCGGTAGAACGGCCTCGCCACGGCCGTCGGCGGGTCGGCGTCGACGTAGGATGCGACGGGGAAGGCGAACCTCGCGGCGGCGGCGTTGGAGGAGGACCTGCGGAGCGACGCGCGCAGCGCGGAGGAGGCGGAGCGCTTCTTGGCCTGGACGTAGTGCTTCTCGCAGACGGTCTTATCCGGCATGGACGCCGCGCTGCAGCGCCACTGCTTCCCGTCGGAGCGCTTGCAACGGAGCTCCTCCGGCACGGCCGCCATCCCGGGTCACCGCGGCGCGGGATCGCCGCCGCGGTGGTGGGGATCTAGGGTTTCGGGGCGGCGGATGGGGAAGGGGACAAAGCGTGTTGCGGTGGTGACGGTGGTGGTGGTGCTCGGGTTTAAGTGGTGGTGGTTGGGCTCCCTCGCGGAGGGGGGCCTGTAATTTGGGGAGCGCAGCGGGTGAGCCGTGCGCAGGGCCCCTCCCCTCGGGTGGGCAGCGCTGCAAGTCTCCATCCATCTCTCCAGTCTCCCCTCTCTCTCTGCAGACTGCAGATGCCTCCCCCGCTCGCTTTCTCTCTCCTGTTGCAGTCCTGCCGCTGCGGGTCTGCTGCGCGAGGCTTTTTCCGCGCAGAGTAACTCCACTTCCTATTCCGTCGTGGCCTTGCCTGCCTGTTTGTCTGCGTCAGCGGCAGTCGCAGTGCAGGGCGAGAGGTGGGTGAGGGAGAGGAGGCGACAGGCGAGCCAATGGGCGACGCGGCGTGGGGAGGAGTTACGGTTCCGCCCCCGGGGTGCGAGAGAGGCACGGGGTTTGCTTGCCGTGGAGTCAAGGGTGGTTTGGAGATTCCGGTAGGAGTTGCAGGTCGACGGGGCCCCGCGGGGAGATGGCTGCAGGTTCCGCTTCCGCTTTAGTCGCCGCGCTATTCTGGCCTTGCGTCTGCGTGGGTTCGGGTGCTGAATTGGATGTCCCGAGGAGGAAGGCGGGCAGCAGCAAGACGGAGATGCAGGGCGCAAGCTGCCCGTGCGCGTCGGGCACGTTACTTTTTTTTTTTAAGGCAAGACGACCAAAAAAGGACGAATTTCATTTGTTTCCCCTTTTCTAAAGGTGCGTTATGGCAGATCGGAACACTCTTTCTGCCCTGACAATTTCCATTTCTGGCCATAATCGATCAGGACCAAAGCCCATGGGCAGCATATTGGGCCGACGGAAACTAGGCCTGAGATTAGGACCACGGGCCTGATTTTGCCCTACCTAGAATTCGGCGATCAAATCGTGCCTTGTCTTGCCGCATCATCATAGAATTGCCCCGTCCAATGCTCCCTATCTCGATAGTAGGCTTAGTAGCTTCAACACGCTTTAGCGATTTCTTCCCTGTTTCAAACTCCACCCATGTATTCTATTCCCGGTCGAACGAGTCGATTCCGAAGCAGCTGTGCGCTACCGATTCTCTGATCGGCATTTTGCCGAAAGGGATCGACGACTTATTAAACATGCTTAATTAAAACAGGCGGAGTGAATGAGTGATCGGATAGACTGATCCGCATCCACCCAGCGTCTGGAGGAGTACTAGTTGGTTCTCTACTCTTCAGGCATCATATCAGCAGACCGTTGGTAGACAATTTTGCCTTCTTTTTAGTAGTAGCGTTCAATTTGTTAGGATATCTGGACATGATTGAAATGACTCGGATAAGACGCAGAAACTATCTGGGCCAAGAAAAGCATGCTGTGCAACGGCGGACTAACCACCCTGATCACCATAGGATTACAAAGCTACAGTGCCTAGTGCTAGGGCACCGCCATCAGATTGCCTGACGGAGCTACAGGACAGGCGATCTTCAGGCCCCTGATCTCCCGCAAATCTGACGACACTTCCGTCGACAAATGCGTTCGTTCGTCAAACCCTAGGGCACGTAGGCGCGCTATTACGTTACGTACCCCTCCTAACGATTACTTATCCTAAGCAGCTTAGCGAGATCAACGAAGATCACATGTGTCGCGGATGCTGCCGGCAAAGACAAATGGGGGCGTGGGAAAAGTCGTAATACTCATCATCACGGTCAACTCGCGCGCTTTTCTTTTGGCCTAACGCACGGGGAAAAATTAGTGAAAGACAAAGCATGCAGGGCCGTGCTTACGATGGGGAGTTCATTAGTGAAAGACAAAGCAAAGCCTGCAGCACACCGTGAGATCGCCGTCAGAGAGGAGAGAGCCACGACTCAGGGATGGGGGGAGGGAGGAAGTCAAGGAGGTGGGTGCCCGCCAGGCCAGCAGTCCTGCCCATGGTGCACCGTCGTGGAGGAATGGCGGTGACGTGGCGTCGACACGGCGAACATGCAAACCGTCGGTGCCGGCAGGATTCCCGCGCGCGAGGCAGAATAACGTCGAACGGGGATGGGTCCGCCCGGGAGATCCTCACATGCGCGGCTGTCCCCTCGACTACTGCACGAGGCCGCAAAAACGTGACGTTTTTTTATTATTATTCTTTGAGGATAAAAAGTGAGAGAATTCGACGGAACCCTCACAATCGTCGGTCAGCTGGCAGCCAGTTATTCACCGTTCCCTCTGTGGGATCAAGCCGCCGCACAAGGCACAAGGCGCACAGCCAGTTCTCGAGTGAAGTCCACGGAGTGATCAGTGAGTACACGGTTCAGTTCACAGATGAGCTGAAGTTTTGGTTTGTGCGGAAACACCCGTGACCCACTGACCCATGGTCCATTAGCGAAAAAAGTGGAAGCCTCAACTCGATAATGGGAGGGAGATTGTCAAGGAAACAGAACGCCGTCCATGGTGCACCGCTGTACAGGTATGGCGATGACGTGGCGTTGACACAGCAAACCACACAAGCTTTTGAGTTTCGACCGACATGCCAGGTGTCGCCACGCTCGACGCACCGATGATCGCGAGTCCGTGCGCACAGACACTTGGCGCAAACCGAAGGGAATCATCGTCGGCGGCGGCGGCGGCACCGGTACCCCCGCGATCCGGGGCGGCAGGGTCGTCAGGCAAAGCTCAAGAACTCAAGGGAAACATGGCGGGTACTGTATGCGGCTGACCTGGGCTAGCACGTGCCTGAAGCTCGGACAATGGAGGGTATACTACGTCATGGGTCGCGATCACAGCCTTACATGTGGATTAATGCATGTCGCGGCGGCGGTGTAGTTCCGATGGACGAAGCCAAGGCCATGCTGAAGTTCAGGAGGACCGTCAACGGAAACACCAACGAACTCGATAGTCAGGGGACAGTGCCGCAGCCAGGCCAGTGCCGCTTGCCCACGACGCGCCGCTGTAAACAAAGGACTCGCGAGGCACTGGCACACCCACCACACAGACGGGGCACGAACGGGGGTAGTCGGCGGCTGCGGCGAGGGCGACGGGGTTCCTGGAAGCGAGAGACGTACATCGACGAAAACGTGGCGGATCGGGTCAGGGCGGGCCAAAGCTCAAGTTACGGGGAACAGCCGCGCTGTCCTGCCGCTGCCGCTGCCGCTGCCGGCGTGACGTGAGCCAGCACGCAACAGGGGAGAGACTAGGCGAGGGTTCGAACGGGCTCCTACTCCGCCGCCTTTTCGAATTGTCTCGTCTTCAAATTCCTCATGTTCTGCACCCACCCTTCGTACAGTGTACCTGCCGGCAGGCGGCCGGGCCTCATTTTCTGCACCCACCCTTCGTACAGTGTACCTGCCGGCAGGCGGCCGGTGGCCCGGCCCCCGGCGGCTTACGCGACGCTGCCGTCGCTCCGCACAAACGTCGCATGGGGCGGCCGGTGACCGTGGATCCAATGCGAGAAAATCGGCGGCGTTTTACCTTCTGCAGCGCTGCTATATTTTCGCCCCCCTGGAGACTGACCCGACCCGACACACACAGGGCCTACACACAACACACGCACACACGCGCGTGCGCCCCCACACACACACAGAACACACAAAATGGCACGGCCACGGGCCACGGCGCGTCTGATCGATCGGCCAATTGTTGCGTTCACTCCAGGAGCCCTGCGGAGAACAACTGAACAAGCCCTCCCCCTCCGTCCGCGGTGGCTCGCTCCCGATCGGACGAAACTTCATCTGTAGCGCCGCGGTGACGTCTCGTAAACTATAGCGGCGGCAGAGCAGAGCAGGACATGTCAGCTGACTCGCGTCATAAATGTCACCTCATAAATGCTGACGAAGGAGAGGCGTGCCCGGCGCTGCCTACCCCGTTGGCCTTCTCCCTCTCCACTCCCCGCGCCGCTACGAATAAACAAGCTGCCTGCCGGCTGACGAGACGACGAACGCAACCCACTGACCCACCAAAGCTTTTTTTTTTTTTACTGTTTCGTTTGCATCTCCCCGTATCGAGCACGGGACGGAGCGCGTCCACAGGTCGCCGACTCGGGCGCTGCCAACAATCCATTGCGTCCGTGGCACTCAAAGGCGGTTCACCGAATACTCAAAACTTTTATTTAACAAAGGGCTAATTTAATATATATCATTATAATTTTATAAATTTTTAAATATAATATTGATGTGTCAATAATTGATAGATTTTATAAGTGAATAATACATGAGTTTGAATAGTATATTTTAAATTTCATAAAATTATAATGATATGTATTAAATTAATTTTTTAACAAACACATCCTGATCAACGTCGCCGATCGTCAGAACGCACCCCCGCGCCCGTCCAGGTCACGGAAAGGCCAACAGCAACGCCGCAACTTGCCGAATAATACGAGGTTCAGGCCGCGCTAATAATACCGCCTGCGACTTCTTTGCGAGAGAATTATAGAGCCGTGGACGTCATCCGATCCGCGGCGAGAAGCGGACGCCGAAGCGGACGGATGTCTTATCCGATTATCTCAGGGTCATCGTCTCGTCGACGCGCACAGGCGCAGCAGGTAAGTTGATGATGATAAGGCCGCAGTGCGCGGAAGGAAGGAGAGGTGCTACTGTGTACTTCACCAGCTAGCGGCTGGGGCACGAGCTCTCGGCTCGCTCGACAGTGGACGGAGCTGCCGTAAGAACCGAGGAAACTCAGGAAAGGAACAAAGCAAGCGGTGTGGCCTCCGAACGGGACTGCCACTTGCAGGTGAAGAAACAGCGGCGAGCCACGGACGAGCCGTCCACGTCCATCTCCCTGTCGTCGCCTGCTGGAGTAGTACATTTCTTTCTTTGTTCCTACTGCTGCTCTCGCCGTCGTCTCTTGCTCCTACTCGCTTACACAAGCACGGTAGTTTTCAATTGAGCCTTATCGAGATCGCGCAGGGGCCAAGCAAAGAAAAGGCGGCAATAATGGTGGCGGCCGGGCCTTTCTTTTCTCTATCGTTCGCCTGTGATCGAGCTGCTGATCGAGTGCGAGAGCTTGCACTGACTGCAGCCTCGTGGTGGTGCAGTGCAGTCCAGCGCGCCATCATGATCCGTGGTTGCGCCTCCAGGATCGTATTTGTGGCGAGTAGGGACGGTGTCGTCGTCCTGCAGTGCAGCCCCACGTCGATCTCGGCCGCCAGCAAGGTTGATCTCCATCTATTTTTCTCTAACGGTTTAAATAGATTTTTGACCTAATCAGATCGAAGACGCTCAGCCCATTATAGCTGGTGACCTCCTGTGATCAGCGTCACAATAGATAAAGATGAAAAGTCAGTCGAAACTCATGACCTAAGTTCATCCGTACTGCCGTGTACCGTCGCACTTCACCAACAAAACCTTAAACTCGATCTGTGAGGAGATGCTATGCCGACGAGAAGCACCACTCGCCACGACGATCACCGTCACCAGGAGATCGACGACGTCTCCGTGACTTCTACGCCACTGCCCTCTCTACCGACCGACGCTGCCCTAGCGCAGAGAACCACACCGATAAAGAGCAGATGGCCGGATCGTCTTCCACGACTCCAGCGAGACCACCTCTGAACCACATATCTATTACCGACACGAAACTCTCGGATCTGCACTCCTAAACATCGGAAAAAAATAACTACATTGACATCAGAGTCAGATCTAGGAGTGGATCTCGACGAATATGGAAAAACTCATCGGAACTCTATCCGCGAGCAAAGATCCAAAAGAAAAATTGTAGCCGTCGGCTACACCGTGGTGGAAGCCCTCGGGCTCCGCGAAAAAACCGCGAAAAAGAAAGAAAAAGAAAACAAACAGCAGCCGCAAAAGAGGAAAAAAAAAGTTTTTTCGGCCAACAAACGACGCCGACGCACGGCCCCACACGCACGCAGCGCGGGCGGTCGGGCCACGCGGCCGAGCGAAAGCCTCAGGCGC
>BCLH01000027.1:6165-49758 GCA_001602315.1 Zoysia pacifica
TGTACCCGGCGACGAACGTCAGCGACGGGAGCAGCGATCGGATCGGCGGCTGGCTAGGGTTGCGGAAGAGTAGCGGATCGTAACCGCGATTAATACCATGAAAGAGTTTATGGAATGATTAATTGTATTCCCTGTCAATGAATGAGTACATATAGCCGAGGGTGGTTCACAAGCTAAACTGCACAGGCGTGTTACATGCCACTAATCAAGGGCAGCCTACTATAATTACACATGCCAGAATTACATTAGGTTAACACCAAGGAACGACTGGTCAGGTCTCAGGAACGCATGAAGTCAGCGACGGACCGTACAGTTTTCCCCCGTTTGATACGCCGTGGAAGAAGCGCTGCTGCAGGCTGAAGGTACGCCACGTTGGAGACGCCGTGGCTTCAAGGTGACGAAGACGGCTGGCAGCGGTCGACAGCCGCCGGCAGCAGGCGCCGAGCCGGTGGTTTCTGACGAACTGCGCGCGCGCGATGATGCTTTGCATACTTGTTCCGAGTTAGTATAGCTGTTTGCCTTTTCCTTGGGCGATTTCTTGAACGGATAAGCCGCCGTGTATGGCGCACCGTAGCGAGTCTTACACAAATCTTTCCGCCGGTTTTGCTTGCAGGGCGTTGAGCTTTGACCAAATTCACGGACCGGGCACGGACAGGCTGCTCGCAGAGGATGTCCTGTGCTCAGGGCGCAAAATTGAAGCAGAGTTTGATTCGATGACCAGTTCGTTAGCAGCCGCTTCCGGCAACAAGAGAAATACAAGGAACATAATTAGCATAAATCGTGCGTGCGTCAGCGCAACCACGTAAGATTTTCGTTGAATGGACCCTGTTTTTGGCTTAGTTATAACCCGGGCCTGCCTAGACCTTATCGGAAATTAATCCTAAAAAATAACTGGACGAGGATCAGAAGAAGATATGAGAGCATACGCCAAGTTGTCGTATACGTAGTACGTGAAACTAATCGTACATGTCAGCAGATCAGCGACTGATGACCAAATCTCCGTTCCTCTACTGAGCCTCGTGACTCATGTGGGCGCCAGGAGAAGATTACAGTACTACTACTACTACTACTACTAATCAGCGCTTCACCCTCATATGTGATCGGGGCGGTGGATGACGGTCACTTGCTGCCGGGCGGGCGTGCTCGAGACTAGTAGCTGTCAGGATCCAACGTGCAGATCTCGGGTTCTCTACTGGAGCGTGCGTCTCGTGCGACAGCGATGCCGATCGAGGTCACGCCGCTCTCCAGTCCAGCGTGCCGCGCTGCCGGCCGGCTGCCTGGTGCGGACGGCGACCCGTGCGTGCATCTACCAAGGCCTCCCGCGCGTGTACGAGTAGACGGCGGCGTACGCGCATCCTGCGCGCGGCTGGCCGCGGTCTCCGGCCCTCACAAGGGCGCTGGACTCGTTGCCCACGTGAACACGCGGTGACCCGTCGCGGGGAACCAGCACTGTCCTGCTAGTTAGTAGAGCGCGCACTAGTGGCGGGCGTAGGCGGCGGTAGGCGTGGCACCATGTCGTGGCCGCGGCTGGTGGTTTCGGCGAAGCGGTCGCGGGCGCCGCGCCTAGGAGTTTGGGCGCCGAATCGGCCGGGCTGGACGCACCGGCGGACACATGGTCACCGAGTGAGTGGTCAATGGTCACGGCGCTTGATGCGCACGGTCGGGCGTCTTCCTTTTCTTTCTCGGCCGTGCTGGATTCGGTCCGCAACCGGCCCCAACATGGCTACGCTGCTACGCAGAGTAGCCATGGGTAGATGGCGTGGACGACAGAGAACATCTACTCGATCGAGGCTATGCTATGCAATATGCATGCATGACGGTCGACGAGAATCAGGAATCAACATTGCTGGCCGACAACCTCTCTTTGTTAACGCACCCTCGAACGCAGGCGCCGGTGTAGCTGAGACGGGACCTCTGAAATCACCACGGCAGATCAAACGCAGTGCTGCTCGATCAACTGCAAATCTTTACAACAAATTAAACAGCAACTACGCTATCAAGCCTCTTGCATGCGTCCTTTACACTTGATACGAAAATGATCAACATCACTTCACCCTTTCTGTCTGCACACACGAATCCTGGCAGTATGTTAGCTCCAAAACAGCCGGATACGCATCGGATTGTGCTCTGTCTGGTCTGCAAAGGCAAGAGCGTGTACATGCAGAGTCACCTCAAGACGTAACGATCGTACGTGTCGCTCCTCGATGAAACACTCCAAGTCGGACTCGATAACGACGGACGGGCTGATGAGACAGTATAATACTCTGGGTACCTGTAAAAGCCGTCTTTCCACTGAACATAACCTGCTGCAGTTGTGTTGAGTAATACAGAGGGCAACGCTAGCTGTCCTGAAGAGAAAGCTGGGACGTTCGAGTGCCCGAAATACGAGCTGGTTAAACCACCCTCTCAAAAGTCTCAAGCCAAGACGACTACTTCTGCGGCTCAGTTCACCAGAAAGCGCTCATGCGTGAGCGCCTGTCTCGCTCAGACGTCCTGAAATCAAACCACTGATGTCACACAAAGCCAGGATTGATTAGGGGCAGAGGTGTAGGGCAGACAGCACGCACTGGCATCATCTCAAGAAAACCCCCCAAAAGCGAAACACCGCGACGAGGTAATAATCAATGGTTAACCATCTGCGCAGATTGGACTAACCAACCCATGAAACATCATTCCAGCCGAACACGTTGCTATCGTTCTTGACATGAACGCCGCTACGTGCAGACATCAGCCGATCGATTCGTGCGGTGGTCACCGGAAAGGCAGAGATGGGATTAACATTCATTCATTCGTTCGTCGCGACAGACCACATCCCTTTCTTGCCTCATTTGCTCCTTGCTTGCCGACCGAGATCTCGACGCGCGAACTAACCGCGCGTATTTGACGCGCGCGCGCGAGCCGTTGGACTTGGCCACTTCGGCGGAGGAGCCAAAGCATTTTTCCTCCGGCACGGTGGACTTCGATCGAGAGCGTTCGTTCGCTCGACTCCATCGGATCCGCTGTTGCTTTCGCGACGGAGCACAAGGCATCAATCAGATACATAACGAAGGCTAGCTTATTAGCTGACCTGAAATTATTCCTCGCGCGTCACTGCAGCAGCAGCAGGCCAGTGCCTTTCATCCGGTCAGCACCACCCCTCCACCGTTCTGCGCTGTTGACGAAATCAAGAACACATACCTAGACGATGCAATAAACTACAACTACCAGTCCATCATCCTCCGAACGGGCTAGCAAACCGAGCAGAGATCAAGCCTCGACGCAGCATAAACAGTCAATCAGAGGAATTCAGCCCCCTTGTCCCGTAGCATTGTTATATATAATTGTTAAATCCGTTTAGGAGGTTGGGGATTCCCCCTAGCTAACGAGGCGGAACAGTCACCGCATATTCTATGCGCAAATTGCAAATCCGACCGGCCATCGGTCACACGCATTGTGCTGTGTCCGATCCGGCAACGCAAACACAGCATCTTTGTCTCACATCGATCTCGCGAGTAAAGTAACGAGCCGTCATCAGCCGGCGACCGTGAAATTTTCGTTATTTTTGGCGTCAAGTGTGTGTCATGCGTGATGCTGATTGAAACGGAATAGTTTTATCAGCTTGTGTTGGTGGATCGTGGTGCAAGTTAAAGTCATACTCGTACAGGCGATCCGGATCAATGACTCGAGGTGAGTGAGCTAGGGAAGCGCAGCTAGCTGCGTGTAGAATATGCTCTAGACTTTGACTTGGCATGCACGGACGAGCCAACAGACATCAGGTGCAGTGGGAATTGTTGCAACTGGTCCGTCCGTCCGTCCATCGGTAGGAGTCGGTATGGTTGGACTTGACCCTGCACCATGTTGTTGTTGCTTGCTGCTAGATATCTATAGGTGTTCTCTGTAGATATCGGCGTTGTCTTTTCTTCTCATGACATACATAATATTATGGAGTTTTATTATACTTTGCAGATGGTTTTCTGTGGCCTTAATTTGACGCGGATAAATTAAATACTCAGGGGTCATCAATCACCAATTAGCTTCCTCTGTTTTTAAATTAATATCGTCATTGACTTCTACAATCAACTTTAACTATTCGTTTTATTTAAAAAATGTGCTCGAATGTGTAAAATTTTAATTTGTGATTCAAATAACTTTAATGATAAATTAAATTATATTAAAATTTATTAAAAAAATTTAATAAAACAAATGATCAAAATTAAATTTAAAAATCAACGAGGACATCAGTTAAAAAATGGAGGGAGTATGTTTAGTATAATTGAATTGCTGTTTGTTTCTATCTGCAAGCAGAGATTTAATGATAGAGAGCCTCTGCCTATCTTAAACTAGCTAGTACTACTAGGTCAATATAGCCAGCAAAGATTTCTCTATCTTGCCACAGGGATACATATGCATACATAAACAACGGAGGTCCTTGTCATTTCAGCAGTGATTCATCAACCAACTAGACATTCGAGCATTCCGTATTCGGTACCTTACTATACTCCACTAACGCAGTGTTCATTGTTTCATTTTTTCAGTTTTTTTTTAAATGATTCAACCCAACTTGGAGTAGGCAGCAGGGTACCTGGTATGCAAGTGATCTTCTTCTCTTTATTTTTAACTTTTTTTTGTGACTCTTTTTTTTACAACTAAGTGAATTTTTTTCAGTTTGCTGGTGTACATGTGTGTGAACAGGGTTACAGGACCATCATACATGCCGTGTAAAGTACTCTCTCCAGTTTTAAATTATTGACACCGTTGATTTTTAATATTAATTTTTATCATTTATCTTTTTTTTTAAAATTTCTTCTAATGTGTAAAATATTGATCGTGATTTAAATTTCACTAATGATGAATCAAATAGTAACAAAATTTTACACATTCGAACAAATTTTTTGAATAAAACAAATGATCCAAGTCAACATTGTCAATAATTTAAAACCAGAGAGAGTAATTAATATGTTAACTTTCTGAGGTTGGCCCGACCAGGAAGAACAACACTGAAGCAACGGGGAAGATTCACCGTCTCTACCTTGTCTCTGAAAATTCGGAGCCGATGGAAAAGGTCAGATACTCTACGTATATGCATGCGGAAAGTACGCTACCTCGGCCGCACCCACCACGCCTCTCTTATTCCTTGCGAAAGCAGGTGTACGCGTGCATGCACCATTGGATCGCCCGTGATCCGTTGGTCGCATCGAGCAGCTAGCGAGATGCCATGCGGCATCAGGACGCTGCCTCCGGCCCCTCGCCTGCGCGCGACGCCGCCGTCTCGCGGTGCTCGACAGCCTGACGAGAGAGTGCGTCCGCCTCAGGCGTCAGCACTCGGCAGCACCGTGCCTGCGAGTCGCGCACCCGGTGACCCGGCCGCATGTGCCCAGGCGCCGAGGCTCAAGCTGATCAAGGTAGAGTAAGTGCTCATCCGGCTCCGACCAATCGGCCCATCGTGCCCGCGATTCGCGCGGGGCTCAGGAGCGGAGCGGCGCTGCCGCCGCTCGCCCTGTCGCGGAGTCTGCACGCACGCGAGCGCGCCGCGCGCTCGACGGCGCTAGCTACCCCGTGCGCGCAAGTGGGCAGCCCCTGCCGGTCGATCGCGCCCCGCGCCAGCTCTTCCTACGTCATTCTTTCTCCATCACCATCAGGTGCGGCGCGCGCGGCCAAGACACGTAACCGAACCGTGCCCAGCCGTCAAATTTACTTCTGATGACTCGTAACCGGGAGTGCTTTCGTCCATGCGCCAACGGAAACGGTTCCACCTCCGCGCGGAAAGGCCGTGCACGCCTCATGGACACGGGAAGCACGTTTGCCTCTCTCCCCATCGCGAATAGTAGATCCAGGCTAGGCTGCGCATCTACCTGTAACAAAAGAGGCCAGCGAACCGCGGTTTATTTTGAAGCGGGCTTGCTAATTTTGCATAATATCTGCATACTTCAAAAGATGGAAAACTCATGTTTAGGCATGCATGCACGGCCTCTCAATCTTTGTGTTACTTTAATTTCAACAACTTGGTTTCTATAGTAACATGGGCGAAAAAAATCTAGCAGGACACTGTACGCGGAGAAATATATAAATGCTTGACAAGAAATACCAGTATTCTCCGTGGAAATTCCCCCAAGTCACCAACGCCTACCCGTTCCATCCATCTGATACACTCTGCTGCTGGTGGTGGTTCCACGCAACCACATTTTCTTCCATTCCCGTGTGGGGTTAACCGCGCGCCCTGCCAGACCGGGCGTGGACTAGTTTAATCCAGCTCAATCGCTTAATTGCCCCACCTGTCGGCTAATCAACCCTTGCCGATCTCGGAGGCAACCTGCTGCTCGGCGCGGCGCGCGGGACAAACGCCGCACCGGAGGAGCTCGCGTTCGTCGTCAACCCCTATGGCCCCCGGCCGGCGCGCGGCCGGGGAGTCGCATCGCCGTCCGACGTGGCGGACAGCGCGGGCCCACGTGCTCCCGCCCGGCTCGGGCAATGACGCCCGCGTGGGCCACGCCTTGCCGGGGCTCGACGTGCATGGCGTCCCCGCGCGCTAGAATTATAAATACCGCACATCGCAACCCCCTCACACTGCGAACCGGAGCGAGACACGGAAGCGCAAGCCGGCGGAGAACGGCAACCAGCCCCGTGCCAGGCAGGAACACCATCTAGATTGTGACCCCTCCTTTGTTCGATCGTCTCGATCGGCATGGCTCCGACGGCTGAGGCGGCGCCGGCGCCGGCGAGGGTGACGGCGCTGGGCGTGGCGGCGTGCGAGAAGGACGCGGAGAAGCTGGAGTTCATCGAGGAGATGACCCGGGGCTTCGACGCCGAGCAGGCGCGCGTGCTGGCGGAGATCCTGGCGCGGAACAACGGCGCCGAGTACCTCCGGCGTCACGGCATGGAGGGATGCATGGACCGGGAGGCGTTCAAGGCGCGGGTGCCCGTGGTGACCTACGAGGACCTCCGCCCGGAGATCGAGCGCATCGCCAACGGCGACCGCTCCTGCATCATCTCCTCGCACCCCATCACCGAGTTCTTGACCAGGTACAAGAACAAAAGTTTTTGCTATATTGTGTCCTCAGTATTCTTTTCCTATCAAAGATCAAAGAACTTTTGATAATAGAATCCTCCTCCTCAAAAAAAAAAAAAAAGAGATTGATTGATTATCTTATTAGTCTCGATCGCTTGGGTCAATGGTGGTGTGCGAGCAACTTCAACTACTGCTCATGCAAGGATCGATTATCGGTTGATTGATTGATTAATCGGGCTGTGAATTGACGTGTCGCTTACTTAAACGTGCGCGTGCAGCTCGGGGACGTCGGCCGGGGAACGGAAGCTAATGCCGACGATCGAGGACGAGCTCAGCAGGCGGCAGATGCTCTACAGCCTCCTCATGCCCGTCATGAACTTGTGGGTGATCTCTCTCTCTCTCTCTCTCTCTCTCTCTCTCTCTCTCTCTCTCTCTCTCTCTCTCTCTCTCTCTCACACACACACACACACACACACACACACACATCATCCCCTTAGTTTCAATCAATCAATTTATATAATTTCCCGTTTTGACCCGGCCGAGGCGATGGGGCCAAACGAGCTAACCGTTTTCGGCTGCAATTTATCAAGCTGAGCTGGTGCACACTGCATGGGTTATATATTTGGGCAGGGCTAGCGTCGCTGCCTGGTGAGAAACAGCCGGTTTCCACATCCTTTCATAGATTTCACCATCGACGGATCACATAAAGATCCTGCTTCGTTTTGGTAAAAATATAACGGTATGTCTTTTATAATGAAGCGTAACTCTCCTACGTTTTCGAGAAAAATAGAGCATAATGGTTTGGAAAAAAATAATGGAAATGCTAGCGGGAAACGACCGAAACAATCGAGGTCATGCATTTGTGACCTCAATGGGGTTTGGGTTTCGGCTAAGAAACCCGGCAACTTGCTGGAGGCGTGGCTAATCATTCAGACGCCGGAGCCTAAAAATAATGTGTTTGTATCTTGGACGCCAGAGATGCCTCCTCTACTTTTTAGGCGCCAAGATTCCCTATCTCTTATTTGTGACATCGTCTAACTCTCCCTAGCGAAGTAGCTTCCTAGAATAAGGCCGTGGCCGCTCAAAAGTCTCCGTTGCATACGAAACCGGGAAGTTGGAGGAGTTTGTAGTGTGTTAGCCTTAGAAAGAACGCGACAAACACGCAGTGCCTTGCCGGGTTGAAATATGCCAATCAAGTTGCATGAGCATACGTATGTGAAGTGCTTGTACACACACTGGATAAAGTTAGTTATATGTTCCTGCTGAAAAGAACTGGTGAATTGTAACATTGTGCCATTATTTTTGTATTAGAAAATGTAAGATCGACCGAATTATAGCCGATGCATGTCGGATGATCAGGTACGTGCCCGGGCTGGACAAGGGGAAGGGCCTCTACTTCCTGTTCGTCAAATCGGAGACGAAGACGCCCGGCGGCCTGCCGGCGCGACCGGTGCTCACCAGCTACTACAAGAGCGACATCTTCAGGCACCGCCCCTACGACCCGTACAACGTGTACACCAGCCCCACGGCCGCGATCCTCTGCACCGACTCGTTCCAGTCCATGTACGCGCAGATGCTGTGCGGCCTGCTGGCCCGCACCGAGGTGCTCCGCGTGGGCGCCGTCTTCGCGTCCGGCCTACTCCGCGCCGTCCGCTTCCTGCAGCTCCACTGGAAGGAGCTGGCGCACGACATTCGGACGGGCATGTTGAGCGCCAAGGTCTCGGAGCCGTCCATCCGGGACGCCGTGGCCGAGGTCCTGGCGCCGCCCAACCCCGAGCTCGCAGACTTCGTGGAGGCCGAGTGCGGCAAGGACAGCTGGGAGCGCATCATCACCAGGGTGTGGCCCAACACCAAGTACCTGGACGTGATCGTGACGGGCGCCATGGCGCAGTACATCCCGACGCTCAAGTACTACAGCGGCGGCTTGCCCATGGCGTGCACCATGTACGCGTCGTCCGAGTGCTACTTCGGCCTCAACCTCCGTCCCATGTGCGACCCTTCGGAGGTGTCCTACACTATCATGCCCAACATGGGCTACTTCGAGCTGCTGCCGCATGACCCCGACGCCAAGCCGCTGTCCAGGGACGACCCGCCGCCGCGGCTGGTGGACCTGGCGGATGCCGAGCTGGGGAAGGAGTACGAGCTTGTGATCACCACCTACGCGGGCCTCTGCCGCTACCGCGTCGGCGACATCCTGTTGGTGACCGGGTTCCACAACGCGGCGCCGCAGTTCCGGTTCGTGCGCCGCAAGAATGTGCTCCTCAGCATCGACTCAGACAAGACGGACGAGGCGGAGCTGCAGGCCGCCGTGGAGCGCGCGTCGGGACTGCTGGCGCCCTACGGCGCGGGCATCGTGGAGTACACGAGCCAGGCGGATGCGACCACCATCCCGGGTCACTATGTGGTATACTGGGAGCTGATGGTGCGGGAGGGCGGGGCGTGGCCCGAGGCGGACGTGTTCGAGCAATGCTGCCTGGAGATGGAGGAGGCACTCAACGCGGTGTACCGGCAGGGCCGGAACGGCGACGCAATCGGGCCGCTGGAGACCCGGGTGGTGCGCAGCGGTACGTTCGAGGAGGTCATGGACTACGCCATCTCACGTGGCGCGTCCATTAACCAGTACAAGGCGCCAAGGTGCGTCTCGTTCGGCCCCATAATCGAGCTGCTCAACTCCAGGGTGCTGTCCAAGCACTTCAGCCCAGCGTGCCCTACCTACAGCCCGCACAAGAAGTGACCAACTCATAAATGGATTGGATTCAGGCCCAGATCGAGCTAGTAGTTTCCTAGAACACGACTACGTCCCAGATGCTCATATACTTCTAAAAATGTACCAAATGTTTCTAAAATCGTAGTACTTGTGTGAAACCATCTCTCGAGTGGAAGTGGCATGTGTTTATAATTGTAAGTCGGTAACCTCGTTCTTGGCCGAATATCCTAATAGCAGGCCTTTCTCCAGTACCTGCCTGTGTTTGCATGTGTACATTATTCTGCCCTCACCCATGTAAGCAAGAAAAAACACTATGTTTTTTTTTAAAAAAAAAAAGAAGAAGAAAAAGAACGTAGCTCCTTTTACCCTGGCGAATTGACTCTCAAGAGAAAACATAATACCAAGTGAAAATACATACAGATTCCATGCTAAACAGATGGTCCTTGGAAATTAGAAAGATAAGACAGTATTATTTGTATTTCTAGATCATATGCATCGTTAGGGCGCCGCTGTACCTGTACGGTCTTGAGTGACAGGAAAGTTTCCATCGCTTGAGCAGCTCAGAAGATCTGGAAGTCTTCTCAATTTTGGTCCTGGTCTCCCACTCAATTGTTTTGGCTTTATATCCTACATTACAAATCGAAATGTTATGGTGCAATTTTTTAAGTTCCATTAATACAATATGATGTCAAAAACACCAATAAATGAATGATATACTCTCTTGCTTGTAGCTTGCCCATTGTTACTATTAGAGACTTCAATATTAAAACCAAGAATATACTCTCTTGCTTGCCAGTTAGTACTTGTTAGCATAGTAAATGAATGCTAGCAAGAGGATTGTAACATTTTTGAGGAAAGGAGTTCTGCATATTTGACTTATGGCCTAAACTTAAAATCAAGTAGGACTGGCATGTAGAAGCTATTCTATAATTTAATTATTTAACTACTTTACAAATAACACTGAAAAGGAACAGCAAAATATACAAGCACAATAACAATTAAAAAGATTTAATGAAATTGGCTTAGGCTGTTGGCAGCAAACCTGGTCAAATATTGCTGTAGGGATGGCTAGGGTTGCCACTGCATTAGGAGCGTCCACTATTCCAGATATCCTACCCTCGCACGGGCAGCATGATAGTAAGAGATATACCTGTAAGAGTGTGTGTAAACCCCAATAACCAGTGTTAAAATAATATTCAGCAGACATAACTGAAAGTGCATCTAGAATCCTTTGTGAATTTTGAGATAAATTGTGACAAACAATGAAAAAATTTGATAGCATTTTGTGAGTATGTGTACAGGGACAAAGTCTATGAATGATTATCGCCTCCTCTCCCACGCAAAAAAGTAAGAGAAAATTGTTGGCTCTTTGACTTCAGTGTTTTTAGTATTTATATCTTTTTTGAGTCATAGGATCGCCGTACTATCAAATTCAGCATTTTCTGTCATGAAATTGGTTAAGTACTCAAACTTTTTTTTTTCATACTGATCCTAATTATTTGTGTTTGGTCACTGGCTCTGAACTTGTTCGGTAACAGACATGTCTGCCCAGTGATCGGACTCTAAAGAGGGAGTACGTAGTCACTTCGGACTTATCCGGGTGTCATGTCTGGCCTAGCTGCGGACTTCAGAGAGTTGTCCCTCCGGTAGAGCCGGACTAGTCCGCTCCTACGAACTAGTCCAGACCCGAACTTATCCGTCAAGGCCTGCGGACTCCAAAGTTGAAACACCCCATTATTCTCCGAACTTGTCCGTGTCCTTTGCGGACTCCAGAGAGATGATCATGTTACTGTTGAGCTCGACATCTGTACTAGTCCGCTCCTGATATTTTTGAAAGATCATCTTTGATTGATCTATATAATCCCCTTTCCCCCACGTCTTAGGGTTACCAAAAAGCATTCACATCTTTTCGAATTGCGCCCTGAGACCCTCTGAGATCCACTCTCCTCCTCTACTTGTTCTTCATTGAATCTTCTAGGGTTTTGATTGAAGCAAAAGAAGATTGTGAAACTTATTACTCTTGGAGATTCATTTCTTAGACGGCTAGGTGTCGCTCGGAATCCATCAAAAACATTGCGGTGAGATCAAGGAGGTTTGTATCACCAATCTTGATATAGTGAAAACCAAGTTGATTTTTGTGGTCACTTGGAGAGATTAAGGTTTGAGTGCAACCTGGTATTTTGTGGACTCCTCAATGGAGACGTAGGCTTCTTTGTGAAACTGAACTTCGGTCAAAAATTCCTGTGTCTTTTGTCTTCGTTTGTTTTTGAGTTTGATCTTTTTCCGCTGCGATTAGCGGACTTATCCGTAAGGATCGGACTTGTCCGCTACCGGACAAGTCCAACTGACCGGACTAGTCCGCCCTCTGTTTTTTTATCAAATTGTTTTTAAGTGTCATTTTTCAGGTCGTTGCCTATTCACCCCCGCTCTAAGCAACTTTCAATCACTGATGATAATAGTTAGGTACCCTACTGCTTACCTGTTCCTTGGAGTACCCAAATTTCGAAAGGTACTCAATGGCATTCAGAACGGCACGTTTGTAGGCAACTGATGCATCAAGGAAATGCTGCTTCCCAGACTCATCAACACTGATGCCTTCAAATACTAACCATTCTGAGAAACGTGGCTCGACTGGACCTATCTCGAAGATGGGATTCACATGAAGGGGAGTCGGACCAACTGGAGTTAAGTATTCCTTCATCCCGCCTCTTATGATCTCACACCTATACAAAATGCAAGAAAGAAATCTGTTACTTTTGACAAGGATGAAGAGGGAAGTGTTGCTGCATATGCAGATTTTATTATCCAATCATCATGTCCAGCAAAGTTTGTCAAGCACAACATCACTAAAAAGAAATTGTCAGTAAAGAATGGCATGAGTTGACAGTTTGGTTCAGAAATAATTGATTAATCTACAGAGTAATGGAGCAAGTTTGATCTGCAACAAATAAAACCATATATGCACCATACATAATGTATGACAGGAATAACCAATGTGCTTTTAACTTATTATGACAAAAGAAGAGTAATATCAACTGCTGCAGTGCCATTAAGAAACAATGTGCCAAAAAAAAAACCCACAGTTGACCTATAGATTATACTTTATGCACATTCTTCATGTGGTATCTGATCTGATAATTATCCTACAAGTTGCTACAAAGATAACTGATGCTAGTGTACTGGTCTAGCATCTTTAGTCCCCATAACAATGAAAAGAAAGTAGCTTTGTAAGATATGATAGAATTTAGTAATACGAAACACTCCAACAACGGTGAATTCAATAGTATGCAGGTAGATGTTTGGGTCCATCCTTAGATGTCCACCAGACCAATACAAGATGCCATGTCAGATACATTTGTAAGAAATATAATATAATGATATTTTAAAGAAAACAGAAACAAAGATTATTACTTGAGCTCAAGGAATCCACTCATTTCAATTGCTCCACAGAAAGAAACTTCACCATCGCCCTGGGAAAAGTGCATGTCGCCAGTGCTAAGATTTGCTCCCTCAACAAAAACTGGTAGATAAACTTTGGACCCTCTGCTTAGATTCTTTATGTCACAATTACCACCATTCTCTCTTCCAGGAATAGTTCTGGCTGCTTCATTAGCAATTTTGTGCCATTCAGCAGTCCCTTTTTGAATCTGCACCAATTAAATTAATTCTGAACATGGTATTTCAATCATATAAGTAGCATGATATATTTTAGATCTAAGAGTAATCTATGCATATAGAACAGCCATTGCAAAAAAGAGAAACACAATTCTTAAGAAATGCTATTGCTATTAAAAAAGGATAGGGAGTGGATGCAATCCAAACCATAACGTAAGCAATGATCATTTAGTATTTGGAATCAATAGGCGGCATACACATATATACAAGACCAGGGGTGTCTGTAATGGCATGTAGAAAATTATTCCAATTAATAATGTAAGAACAGTGATCATGCCTTTCCAAGTAAACAGTTTTCAGGGGTTGGTAAACTAGCAAGAGGCCTCTGGTGTAGGACTTCACACAGTTTAAGAGTTTCTTCCCTTGTCTCAGCCAATCTTTTTTCCCTTTCATTCCATATATTAAGAAGCTCGATTGAAGGTGCAGTTCCCAAAATACCAGGATGAGTTAATCCTGGAAAGCGAACACCTGGTACACACAAAATGGAGTAACTGAAGGATAATGCAAAGCTTCACCCCCAACAATAACAAGAATTTTTACCTGGTATCTGAGGGGAGTATGCATAAATTCCTTCGAAATACCATATGGCCTTTCTTGCACTAGGGAAGTGGTCAGTTAAGAATCCACCTCCGTTCTCCCTTTCAAATATTGCAGTATAACCCCACTCATCACCAGGAAGTGGACCAAGGTTGCAGATCTCTACCAGAAGAAGGTCACCAGGTGAAGCTGGAATCCCTTCCGAATCAACAACTCTTAGGGGCCCACTAAGATGATGAGTCTGTGGAATATTCGTAATCAGTTTGTCTCATAATAAAACTAATGAGAGCGTGAGAGTAAAAGAAATCAAATAGCATCTCCAGCAGAAGAAAAATATGATCTTACAATTGTGAGATCCAGGAATTTGATATCATCTGCAGAATTATCATCTCTGACCTGCCCTCCAGTCCAATCAACCATCTCAACTCGGAACAATTCCCCTTCAGTTACATCAGCAACGGGAGGGATATCTGGATGCCAGCGGTTATGGAGAGGGACCTTCTGCTCCCATGGCTGCTTTTTCACATCTATGGGAACAACTAATCTTGGAGTCAGAGGAGCCATGTTTCATTACAGTAACGTCTCAAGAACTTTGCTCCTTTCAATGCTCCATGTACCTTTATAAAAGATAGGTCACATATCCACATCGATAAGTCAGGTTAAGTGCTCCCAGAAACATGGTTTCAAGCGGAGCACACAGAACTATAAGCATTGGATCTGGATTACTAATATCCAAGCTATCTTTTTCAAAGAAATATTCCAAAAGAAAAGGACAAAGATTCAACTAACAATAATTTTCTTGCTGGTCCATTGGAGATAAGAGGTGAGATATTTTCGTTGGTAGAAGCAATACCATTGGCTTGTCTTTCATTGGGGTGTTCTCCACAGGCAGAAACAAGCAACATTAAGTTCATATTTTTTAAAAAATTATATTCAACCACAATATGGAAGTGACAGATGCAAACAGACAAAATTTCTACATCCTGCTGAGTTGGACAAACCAATAGCATCAGGGAAAAGTTAATATCATCCGCTTTTGCACAAAATCTACCACTGACTAGTAGATAGCTGGAACTTTTATATCCGTTCTAAGAAGCAAAATTCAGAACTAGTAGGGTCACGAGGTACAGTATTTTTTTCCCTTTTAACAGAATATTATTAGTTCAAACTTTTATATAACATATTATTGACAAAACTATTCCCCAAAACTAACCATTTTATGACAACTTAATTAAATATGCTAGAGCTGCTTTCCCTTACTAACCTTTCACACAATCACACGCTAGAAAGTTTTTTGTGCTCAAAGCATTCTTGAAGTTTCTTTGCCTAATCCAGTAGTGATGGGCTGACGGCAGCGCTTCAAACTTTTCAAATATTATCTATCTCGGTGAAAGGAAGGGTGTGCTTCTCCTCATGTTACAGATCGACTGATTCACAAAGCACATTCCAACAGATTTCCATCACTCATATATTCCTCTAAATTATCCCCTAACATCTTGAGACTCCAACCAGCATCCTTCATCAAACCCTTTCTCTTCGCCCATTTCAGGACCTCCTCAGCCTCCAGCCACCTCCCTGTCTCAGCATATAAGTTCGATAGCAGCACATAATGTGAAGCGTTCTCAGGCTCCAGCTCCAACAGTTGCTTTGTGACATGCTCACTCAAAATCGAGTCACCACAGGCCTTGCAACCACGCAATAGCAAGCCCCATATGACTGCATTCGGCTGTGATGGCATTGTTTCAATAACCCTGAAGGCATCATCCAAGTGTCCAGAGCGACTAAAAAGGTCAACCATGCATCCAAAGTGCTTGATCCCAGGTTGAAACCCATACTCACCTTGAACAATCAAGTTAAATATTTTCTTTCCCATTTCGACAAACCCAGCATGCGCACATGCGCAAAGAACACAGATCAACGTGACTTCATCTGGCCGTACACCGTCAGCATTCATCCTGAAGAACAATTGCAACGCCGTTTTTCCATCCTCTGCCAGAGCAAGTGCTCCAATAATAGAGTTCCAAGTATACACGTTCCTCTCTGCCATTTTGGAGAACACACGTGCTGCCTCGACGACGCGCCCACACTTCCCATACATGTCAACAAGTGCAGTGCCCAATACAACGTCCAGCTTCCATTCCTGCCTCTTCACATACTCATGAATCCAAATGCCAGTGTCAACTGCACCATGGGCTGAACAGGCGCCAAGTGCAGAAACCATGGTGACACGGTTGGGGGCAGCAGAGGACAAAAGCATCCCCCGGAGAGTGGCCAGAGCCTCGAAGCTACGGCCGCGATTCCTGTACGAAGTGATCACGGTGGTCCACGCGACGACGTCTGGGCAGGGCATTTCGCCGAACAGCTGCTCAGTGTAGGCCAGGTCAGGGTCGCAGGCCGCGTAGCGCGCAAGGAGGGCGTTGCGGACGTAAAGGTCGCCCCCGAAGCCGGACCTGATCACCTGGGAATGCACGACCCCGAGGTCGCGGAGAGAGGAAAGGTGGGCGAGCATGAACGGGAAGGTGTAGCGGTTGGGCCGGACGCCGAGGCGGAGGAAGTGGCGGAACAGCAGGAGCGGGGAGCAGCGCGGGACCGGGAGGGAGCGGAGGAGCGTGTTGAAGACGAAGACG
The DNA here is from genome assembly GCA_001602315.1 of Zoysia pacifica. Taxonomy (NCBI): domain Eukaryota; kingdom Viridiplantae; phylum Streptophyta; class Magnoliopsida; order Poales; family Poaceae; genus Zoysia; species Zoysia pacifica. The sequence continues at coordinate 22,697 of BCLH01000027.1, forward strand.
TGTGGCCGCGGGAGGGATGCGAAGAGGGCGAGCGCCGGGCCGTGGTGGCGGAGGCGGCCGCACGCGAGGAAGAAGGAAGAGACGACGGTGGTGTTGCGGAGGAGCGCTGGGTCGCGGAGGATGCCGTCGCGGAGGGGCGCGAGGGCCGTGGCTGAGGTGCAGGTGTTGATCGCGTGGAGCGTGCGAGTGGCTGCGAGGGGAGGCGGCGCGGAGGACGGGCTGAGCGGCGGCGGGAGGCGGGCGGACATCACACTGTTCGGAGTGCGCGCGAGGCGAGTCGCGCGACGCGTTCGAGCCCACAATAGAGACCCTGGTCCGAGCCTGGAGCGCCAGCGCTTCCGCGCCGGTTTGGATTAATTCGTTACATGTTATTCACACCTATTTATCATTAATACATTAATAATATATTTTAAAATTTATAAAATTATAATATATTAAATTTGCCCTTCCGGTTTTCTGAGTGTAATGCAGATGTGGATGACCGACGAGGAAGAACGTCTAATGGACGATTTTTATTGGTACAAGGGGCATGTGCATCACCCTACTTCATGTTAGTGTTTATTATTACCATGTCGTAGCACATACGACTAGAATCAGTTGAGGATGGGCACAATCACGTTACAAAACGAAAAAAAAAAATCCTGCGCCTAAAATTCTACTACTAGCTTATTAATATGATTTTTCAACAACCCCCTTGTACTGAAACATGTTCTGCTTGCCAGGCAAGCCAAGAACTTTGAAAGGCTGGCAGAGTAATTAGTCACAGATGCGACAATCAACATCTTGCATCGTTCTTTTCACTAGTAGAGCTCTGTGGCTCGAGGAACTTTATTGGTATTTGTGACATTTGTGGCTGATGCTTCCTGACCTGCGGACGATGCGATAAGAATTTGTATTACGCCATCAAATTCATCCAACGTCGAAGTACTGTATGGAATATTTTGAGCACCTTGATACCAGCCATTGATAGCAACTTGTGAGAGGCAACATAAACATAATCCGAGTTGTCAACCCTTTTCTCTACGAAATAGATGACTTCAGACACGCCTGACTGTAAGGATGAGCATGTATGTTAGATTTCAACCAGTAACTATTTGAATTACTTGGGCATGAGAGTTGACATTGAATTATATTTGCAAGGTATAGCACCAGCAGTTTCCAAATGAAATTTATTTTCGTGGTGTGTGTGTGTGTGTGTGTCTACATATATATATATATATATATATATATATCCGTGTGTGTGGGGGGAAGCAAACTAACTCACGTAAGGTATGCCAAACTAGTAGACTCTTGCTGTGAACAGCTGTTTGATGCAAGTAACTGTATTATGATTCTCAATGTTTCAAAATTTTCAATTTAAGCATGCGAAAATGTACTTTAAATCTAGGTGAATATTTAGGGCATGAATAGTAAGAAAACCTATTTGCATATCTTAAAAATGAATCCCAACACATATGTTAGAATATGATAACCACACTGACATAAACTGCAATGCTATATTATACAATCCTACAAAGGGACGGACCTGAATAATAATCTTGGCGCATTCATTGCATGGGAACATGGTGACATATAGTTTCTGCAAGAGAAAGGAAAAAAATATAAGACCAGTAAATTCTTTGAAGAAGGTCAACAGAGTTCATGATGAGACCAGAAAGACCAAACCTGTCCAGCCGCCGAGGCATGGTTTGTATTTAGAATTGCATTAACTTCAGCATGAACAACGTAACTGCCAGGATGGAACGACATTTTGATGGTTAGATTTAACATCAATATCTACTAGTTGGTGTCAAAGATATATTGATTTCTGAGTATATGAGTACTTCGGGAAGCCCAATTAGATAATTAATCAATGTGGAGCATTTCTCAAAACTTGGGCAAGGAAACCAAAAGTTGAGCAATAAAGGAGAAACAAGCAAAGCACAAATGAGTTAATTTGAAGAAAGTTATTTTTATATTTTGAGGTCAAAATTGGTGCTTATGTTATCCTGTCATAAGAAAGATCAAAATTGCCTCTCTCTTTTTTGCCGCTGTTAGACTATGGTAGTGTGATATGCCTACATGCCCTGGAAATATAGGCATATATCAACAAAGAAATGATGAGGTAGTTATTAATTACTTACGGAAACTTTGTCTCCAGTGGATTACCATTTGCAGACTTCTGCAGTTGAAAATAAGTAAAATAATATTCAACTGAAAAGTGAAAGTGAAACTATGGATATCATTTGAAGCATGCACATGGAAATTGACTGAGTTATGAACACGAGCAAGTGGTTGGAATTTTCAACTTAATCACTTGCGCTAACTGAAGTGATCTTCTATCTCTTATCCTTGGATGCCAGCTACTGTCAGAAAGAGTACCTTTGCCCAAGGAAGTTTGTCATCAGAGCAACCTCTAGGGAATCCGTTGTAGCCAATTCCTTGTTACAGAAAACAAGTTACATTATGAAAGATAAAGTGCATGGTTACTGCACTTTGCTAGTCACATCTATATCCATCATAAATTAGAAAGCAAAACGAGTTTTCAGAGAACTAATGTGCATATTGTAATAAACTAAGACATGTTCTTATCAATGTATCATAAATGCCATGTCACATACCATCCAAGGTTAGCGATACATTTATTGCTGTATTGCTGCATAAACAATTTCAGACAGCTTCTTTGAATAGAACTAGAAAAGAAAAACCAGTAAAGTATTGATAGTGTAGCTAGATAGTGACAGGCATAAATTGCAGAACCCTAAAGTTCCAACAGGCAGGTGGCACAGTACAGATCATTCAGACATCCACAATCTACATTTTTTACTACATATGATGATCCAGAAAAACAACATCCGACATTCTCATGGTCAAAATAAACATGAACAAATGCATACTTTTATGCATGAATTATGGAAAAAAACTACATACTCCCCATAGTCACTTCTAACTTATCGTAGAGCATACAATGAAACTTTGGTATGTCTGTGAAGAAAGTATGATAACTCTAGTGTCACCTAGGATTATTCCCTCTTGGCTGACCAGGCATGCTCCAACCTGAATGAAATGGATGGCAAGTAAGTCAAGTCATATATCAATATCCAGTTTCAAAAAAGTCATATATCAATATCCAAGACAGCTAATAACAAAATTATGTTAGAAAAATGATATTTGAAACAAGAACCTCCTTCTGCTGCTTTTACGATAGCAGAAAGCATAAAAGAAAGTTAGGACTAAAAGAAGTATTCTGTGGCTTTTTGGTTGGAAAGATTGGCCAAAAGTTCAAAACAGAGATGGGAATTTTTTTTTTTTTTGAGGAACCAAAATAGCTGGTACTTGGCTACTCATGTGAGTAAGAAAGGATCAAAATAGGGTTGCTTCATTATATATGGATACCACTTAACTTGAGGTACTGTCTACTAGCGGAGACTCCGTAAAAAATGTTACTGATGTCCTAAATTGGTAAACTGTGGTTCATTTGATCAGGTATACAAGCATTCCATCCTAATCCTAGCTTTTACAACTCTTGCCTGCCACGGCCTGAACTGTGAAGAGATGTACGAAAATGAACAAGATTCTGTAAGGATTTTCTGCAAACAGCTTTAGAGCAAACATAAATCCAACCGCCAAAACAAATGTATTGTACTTTACCTGCCGGTTAGGATCCTTGGACCGCTCAGCTGAAAGGAACGCGATCGCCATGAAGTAGTCGTCCCAGGAGATGTACCTGCAAATAAGCAAATACCAAGATTTCGATAAATGAGAGAATGAGACTCAACGAGCGTAATTCAGCTACGGATCACCAGGATAGGAGACCAGGACGGACCGTTCTCTCTTGGCAGGGTTGAAGGGGGACTGAGCCGGCGAGACCTCGTCCTCGGCGGTGGAACCGTTGGCCACGAGCGGCTGGTTCGAGGACCTGAGGGAGGATGTCCTGCAGGAAGACAGGTAGCGCAGCGTGGCCGCGGCAGCAATAGCGCCAGCTGCAGCCGAGAGGGACGCTATGGCGAGATCTCTCGTCGAGCCCATCGCGCTCAGGCGTCAGGAAAGGCGCGAGCTCACCGGTGGTGTCGAATGCGGCAGCGACGTCGGCTAGATCCGGAGGTTGGGTTGGGGACGACGGAGCGCGGGAAAATTGGGTGCTCCGCCTGCCAACCTGCTTGTTCCCGCGCGTCCAGAGAAGACCTCCCGTCGACCGTCGTTGACAACGAGAATCTCACTTGGGCCATTATGTACATAGTGGGCTGCCGGGCTTTCTACGTTATAATCAACATTCTGTTTCAACAGCTCAAAATAATTTCCATGTTGTTTCTATAAATATTCCCCAAAAACCATGACCTTCTAAATCCATATCTTTTTCCCCCGCTTATCAAACTCAACTGTTTCTGCAAGGCATTAATAAATGCCATTTAATATTATTTTTTACTATTTTATATTTTAATGAAAATATTGAATTTAGTAGCAATCGAGTCGTCACTCGTAATGGTTTGATCACATCATATAAACTTACATAAACCACAGACGGTAATATAGATAAGATTTTTCCTCGTATATCATTTATGTGCGACGCTCGACACACTAGACCACAACAGTGACTAATGAAACAATATTTACTGAGATAGGAACTAGTAGAAAGGTTTCAAACCGAATATTTTTATTGTGTTTGCAGATAGAATGATAGTTCCACTGATCCACCGATAAATCCATGTCACCTCGACCACTATGGTTGGACGTTGGAGACATGGTCACTGATTGCCTCATCGCTACCACGAATTCTAGTGGTGCTCATGCCTCAAATTCAGTGTAACTATTTCCGCCACAGACCGTGAGTCATTCCATCCAAAATTTTTAAGTCTACACTGTCTGATTCGATGATTTTACAAGAAATAATTTATGAACTCGTCTCTCATTCACACTCATCCAGGCCACTGAACTTTGACCTTGTTTGTTTTAATTTTTTTAGCTGACTTTTTTAGTTAAAAAGTTAAAATTTAAAAAGCTAAAACAAACAAAATTTTTGAAAAACTGTTTTTGAAACGTTAAAATGCTAGCTTTTGAGAAAATGAATTAAAAGCTAAAAAACTCATCTAAAATTGTTTTTTTAGTTTTTACTATGATATATATTAAAAAACCAACTATCACTATTTTATCAACCAATTTTTTAATTAACTATCAGTAATTTTTATTAAAAACTCGGAGTCAAACAAAGAGCCCTTAGCTTAGCTTGTGAGCCCTTGTCTAGCCTTTCTTTCAGCACTGCCGAGGGAAATTGTTGTGCGGTCCCATCCGTCAGCTACCAAAACTTACTGGAGTACGGTACACAGAACCGCCGTTGAATCTCAGGAGAACGCTGGCTAGTGACGCCCGTCGGACGGGGCCGGACAGGCGACTGCCCCCAGGCTGACTCCGATCATGTCGTCGGCGGCGGAGCCGCCGCCGAAGAAGCGAAAGCTTGTCGATGCCCAGTCTCCAAGCCCTTCTTCCACTCCGGCGCCGGCTCAGCCTCCGTCCCCATCTTCGCCTCCGCCGGCGGTGGCTCCCCAAACCCTAGATGCCGCGGCCCCCTCGTCCACTCCACCTCCGCCGGAAACGACGTCCCTATCGCCGGAGGAGGTTGCCCAAAAGCGCCGCAACCAAGAGGAGCTGTGCAAGGTCTACGAGTGCTACCGCCGTATCCGCAGCTTCATAGAGCGCAAGGACGCGTCCCTCCTGCCCCAGCTCGAGCAGGACTACCTCTTCCTCATCTCCGCCTCCCGAGGTGTCTAAACTACTTTCCTCTCCTCCATCTATCGTGGTTCAATGCAGTAGACCTGGGAATTAAGTTTTTTCGTTAGCTGATTCTTGAGTTGCTATAACCTGAGTATGAATGAAATCAGTCCACACCTGAATCTAGGTTGATTATTAACTTATTGGGGAAGCCTTGATGAATGGTGAAATCCTGAATACACTGTTCTTGTTAATTCCTTCTGTTTCCTAGGTTGTTGTGTTATTGCCGGTTAATAGGTAGCGAATTCATGTGTAAAACAAATTGGGTCATATAGTTTTGTTATTTGTTATGAGTACAAGACGACTGCAATGGATTTTGTGTGCTAACTTGTTCATTTCATTGCGTTCTTCAGTTGATTTTTGCGACTAACTAAATGTTCTTGGATCTCCTATTAACTTTGCAAACTTATGCATTCCATTAAGCGAATATGATTGATGCAAACTGAAGTAAGCTGACTTATTAATAGTGTAAATCATTAATGTTAAGCAAAGTGTTATTCGTGATTAAAAGCTTTGTTATCTCTGGAACCACAAGAGTTTATACTCGCGGCCTTGATCTGCTGTGATGGCTATTATGGAGATGAAAAGAGAATTAATTAGACATTGAAGGCAGGCGACTGTTAGTACTGATATTTTTGTACTAAATTCTTATTATCCTCTTTTATTTAGTTTTATGTAATAAATCAGGCTGTGTGCGTGTCAGCTGTTTGCGGACAGTTGCACAGAGGCTGGAATACAATTCCGTTTTCTAAAAAAAAAAGAGTTTATACTAAATTTTTGTGCTATTATGTGAATGCCAAGTTTTATTTCCGATGAGGTTATGCCTCTTAGCATTGTTAGCAAGTATGAGGAGAAAACATTCAAAGTACACCCAAGAGTTGGAAGTGATTCATTGTGGCCTTGTTCATTTATATAAGGATTAGAAATTCTTTCATGTCATGTGACACATTAAAAGCTCGAGTCTTTTTCTTAATGGCTCACGTTGATTAACATAGATGCATATTAATAGATAATATTGCTGAAGTATAATTGCACTTGATTCCAGAAAGCAATCATTTGCCCATGCTTCAAACCATCCTTATATTTTTCATTTCTATCCATACAGGTCCAGCAAGTTCACAACGCTTTCTGTCTTTGTTGATCCCTCGATTTTCCTCATACTGTCCTACTGCACTCGAAGCAGCAGCTAAAGTATCCATCAACATGTACAAACTGAACATTGCCATTGTAACAAAAGGGGAGGATGTAAAAAGTTTTGCATACCAGACATCTAGGGATTGCATCATTGGCTTAACTGACATATGCTCAGCAGCATCTTCAGAAGCACCCAAGTCATCTGTTCTCACAGGAATATGCTCTGTAGTTTATAAGACGGTTCTAGCCTTCTTCATTTCAACCTTTGATAGGAAGGATATATATCATGCAGGCTTTAGAAAACTTCCAATGCTTCAGGATCCTGTGAAGCTGTTAGGGACTTTAAAGGAGTCAAAGGATACAAACCTACCTGCACTTGATTATTTATTTGAAATTAGAGTACTTTGCTTGCTATGCACATTTCTTTTATTCCCAGAGAATGTGCTAGAAGCCAATTTTGCGCTGCTTGCTTCTGGAGAAGCTGATGATGTGAAAGCAGGACTGTACTTTTTAAATCAGCTGACCAGCTGTTTGAATATTGATGTTGCAAATGATTCTCTGGGTGATAAGGTTGATGGGCAGTGTTCAGGAATGGAAAGAAATTACACTCAAAATGATGACGATTCAGAGCTTTCTTCAGATGGCAATGTTCTTTTAAGAAATTCTGTGGTAGAGTCAGAAGAGTGTTACATGACAATGGTATGTCTCTCTTTTTCTTATGTCAAACTCTTCTTCACCTTTCTGTTAGATTGTTTGCTAAACTAAAATTTTCATGTGATAAAAACCTGCCATGTGACCTCCTCTTCACTTCAAATTGAATTTTCTGTTCATTTATGCTACAATATTTCTTGGCTTTCCTTCAGGCTATTTCTAGACATCGCTCTTTAAGACGTTGGATATTGTTAAGGTACAAAAAATTGTGTGATTCCTGTGAACCTACTGTGGCTTCAGATGTCTCATCTTGTTTGAAAGTTTTGGGCTCTTTGTCACTTGCTGAGGATAAATGTCACAAGGATACCGAATTATCAGTGCTGGAGGAACATGACAAAAGTATCAGAGAAAATGTGCAATCAGATGAACTAATGTCTTCATCGGAGCAAGGAGTACTTTCAAAAGATGACAGCATCGGTACCTATGTAGAAAAGTCTTCAGAGAGCAAGAATGTGGTGGTTCATGCTGATGATAAGATATCTGATAAACATACAGATGCAAAAATCAATAGCTCTAAAGGAGAAACTGTCGTCTCTGATTCAGCGCATAAAGGTACAATACCAAATTTGCTTACACCGAAATATACAAATGATTCTGTAGGTGGATCTACAGCTTTAACTTCTTCGGGACTGCATTTTGGGAAGGCAAAGCATTTATATTCTGAGCTGTTTGATATTTATGGTGTTTCTGGCTCAAGGGATGTGATTTCAGTTTCTAAGGAACTTTGGGTTGGTTCACTAGGAAACAGAGCTACAGAGGCATTAGTCAGATCTAAGTTTGAGGAGTTTGGCTCATTAGGAAATCTTTTATTTTATCCGTCAAAGGATTTTGCCTTAGTTGAATACAGAAACATATTGCATGCTGTTCATGCATGTGGAAATATGCAGGGTTCCTCTATTTGGGGTGGCTTTCTTCAAATTAGGTATTTAGATAGACTTATAGGCAGTAAGGGATTTATTGGTGGTGTAGCTATTGGTGACAGCCGTCACATTTATGTTGCCAAAGTCAAGAACCAAAAAGACAAAGATGAGGTGTTTGATCAGTTGAAGGCTGCATGCGTGAAGAGGCCATGTGGCTTTACTGACATCTCCAATGAAAATGCTTTGCTTCTAGAATTTGAAACGGCAGTCGATGCAGCTGCTGCAAAGGTATACATTAGGTGCCAAGCCCATGCTGATCTTCGTTCCAAGGATAATACACCTGGTCATCAACTTTTGGTGCAGAATGTAGACAACTCAGTCCCTGATGTGGAGTTTATCAATGCCTTCACTCGATATGGCGATGTCGTTAGGTGGCAATTCAATAGACCTAGTGGCAACTGCTTGATAATTTATAGATCACATGATGCTGCTACCTATGCAAAATCACAATTGCATGGTGCAAGATTTGGGATGAAGTCAATTACTGTTGAATCAAAGACATGCACTGCAGGATCCTTTCATGATCAAACATCATCGGTTGCTACAATGTTGGGCCATAGTGCTCCTGACAACAACATTCACCATGATATCAGGCAAGCTTTCCTCTCCAACCCCACAATTATTTTATGGATGGAATATTGGTGGCATTCGTTGCTATTTCATGATCTGGACTTGATTTGATTATAACTCCTGCTAAATAAGGATCTCTTATTGGGACAAACTTTCTAAGTCTGATCAATGAATTCTTAGTATCACATGATGTGTAAGAACATGTGGGATCATTTGCATTTGTTTGCATATTTGTTGATTTAGTAGGAAATAGACCAGGATGCCATTATAAACTCTTAACAATTCTATATATGCATCTGAAGAAGTCAGTCTTTCTGCATATGCCATTTATCTATTACAGACTGTTATCATGTACCTTAGGCTTTACTCACATTACAAAATTGATTGATTGAGGTGTCCATGAAAACATAACAAGAGATACCTTCAATGTTATTCAGCTTCCATGTAGCCTATACATGGCAGAAGCTTTACCACTTTGCAAGGTCCGCTGTATTGCTTTCATGAGCTAGCCTGTTAGCATTGAGCTAATATGTTGTGCTGTTGCAGGGGTTTCCCCTGCTGTACAGTTTCAAAAAAATAAAATATGTTGTGCTGTTTGTTATAAGCTTCCGCGGGAAGGCCATTACCTGAACTGAAAAATTACTAAAGCCCTTACATAACATTTTAAATGTTGCGTCTTTAAAAATTATGGCTATTGTTACTGCACTACTCCCTCCGTTCTGAAATTGTTATCACCAGTTCAAATTTGAACTAGCCAGCAACAACAATTCAGAACGGAGGGAGTATGTTCCTACACCTCCTACATGACCCATGGGCAAAATTTTGTCACTCGTAATTATACTCATCCCTTCATCGGAATATCTGCAGGCATCCTATTGTTTCTGGATATCATTCAGGCTACGGAGTACCAGGAGATCGACCAGTATATGGTAAGTCCTGTTTTTGTTAGTGGATATTGCAATGTTTGTACATGATTGGTTTCTGGTGTAACAACGTCTTCCTTGGCATGCAGGTCCACCACCTCCAAACCTAAAACAAGTATGGCAGCATAAGGAAATGGAGTCGAATAGAGCTCCACAAGGGATTCCTCCCTGCCCACCTGTTTCCGCACACCGTGGCTCCATTATGCCTCCACCTCCCATTCAAACTTCTTTTATTCATCCATATCCTGGTCCAGGCAGTCCCTGGGAGAACACGACCCCAAATCCACCCTTCAGTCATGTTTCTCCTCGCATGATGCCTGGAAGTAGCTTCCGTGTCAATCCATCTGGTCCTTTTCCTTTCACACCCTCTTCTGTTAACCCTCTAGCACAGCTCCATGGAAGTTCAGCACAGCATTCTGGGACAATGCCACCACCACCACCACACCTAACAAATTCAGCTCCCCCACCATTTACACCTCCTCCGCCTCCACCACTGCCAATTTCCCAACCACCCTCTGTGCCGCCACCCCCAAGTTCTCCTCCTCCGCAGTCTACTGCTGACTCCTCTGACTTGAAAAGGTCCTGTTCTCATCCTCGATGGCAGGGTACTCTTTCAAAAAGTGGCTTGCATTATTGTAAAATCTATGCAAGCAAGGTAGAATTGGATACCTGTAAATACGAGAGTGCTGTTTCGGAACCGGCAGAGTAAGGATACATAAATGCTCTCATACTAAAAAGAAAAGCTACATAAATTCATTCTACATTATAATTGTGTACGCTAAATATGGCAGTTATCCTAAAACAATTTTGTTTGAACAATCTCCCAGGTGGCCTTCAAAATTAGATGTGACAAAGCGGACAGATTTCCAGCATGTGAGGACAACTTTCTCCAACTCTTCACCTAGCAAAGTAAGTTTCTAGGACATTAATACATTATATTTTTTGTACTAAACCTCTTATTTCATTCTGCATGCCTTGGTAGCTGCCTATGTACCTGTATGTCTCACGTGAGATACACCCCACGAGCCACTTCCTCTCAGGGATACTCTCGGGGTGAAGAATTGTATAATTGAACAAAAAAAATATTTACTCAAAATTCCTCCATATTCTCTTTTGCTTATGTTTTGTGTTGACCAGTTATTTGATACAGAATGTCGACACATACTTCTCTTGTAATAAATTTGAAAACACAAAAATGTGGAAGTTCCTTTTATGAAATATAGTAACTACTTAAACAACACCTGAATACAGGGAATAAACCATATGCTACATGCAGATATCTGAAAATTCCTGCTAATCGATTTGTAGAACACTTTGGTTACATTTTAAGATGTTAAGAGAGATATGAGATGGTCTCTCTACTTTTTGGGTGTGACAGTTTTATTACTCGGTGCTCCTGAATGTGTGGTTGATATACTACTTCCAGTCTTTTTTTTTTAATCTTGATGTTGAGAGATATGAGTTTAGCTCTTCAAGCGCCATTAAAAATATCGGGGGGAGTACTAGTTCAGACAATGTTCTATAGTTGAGTATTCCAAATGCCCATATGTGCCTTCCAAAGCAACAGTGGTTTTTCATTTCAATTTATCTGGATTAAATAGAAACAGTTATTGTTTGAAACACACTTGTACTTCACCATGGAAAAGTGATTTTTTCATCTTGCAGAGAGAAGTGTGCCGACTATTGCCTTGTTCAAATGGGGATCAGAAAGGGGTATGATCTTATCTCCACTGGCCTCTCCGCAAATTGAATATAATTTTTTTGATATATTGCAATGCAATAAGATCATCCTAGACCTAGACTTCTAAACTATCTTTAGTTATGCATATGTATTTATTCAATAACATATTCATGCAATAAGCTTTAAAAAGCTCGACCTACATGGGAAAGACCGCCTTCATCTCATTGCATTAAGAAGAGACCTCATGCAGGTCGAGAAAACCCTTGAACTCCTACCCCACCCTGACATAGTGGAACAGTCACTCTAGGTCGGGCCTTAGACCTGTTCTTTTGTTTGGAACAGAGGAGATTTTTTTCGCCCTGTAATTATTCTTGCCTCATAAGCTTTACCACTCAGACTTCTAGTAATATGATACTACCTCTACCCCATTTTACTTGTCATTCTTGAGCCTCCATGTTTGCCTATTTTACTTGTCATCCTTGCTTCCCAATACACCTCTCTTCCCAATACATCTCTATCTCTCTCCTTTTTAGTACATCTCACCTTTTTTACCATACCTTAATTCCTGTGCTGAGACTCAAAATGACAAGTTAATTGGGGTGGAGGGGGTAGTTATTTTAATAGGAGTATATTAGTTTTCTAGTGTTTGACTGTTTGAGGAACATGACATATCATAGTTAAAGTTTGGAACCCAATGCATCATGTAATTTTTCTGAATGTGTTTTCCATGCAAAACATAATGGTTTTGAGCTGCTTTATTCAAAAACTAATGCCCTTAGCTGAAATGTTATTTATCTTGTAGCTCCGGGATTTCATATCCTATCTGAAACAGCGAGAATGCTCTGGTGTGATAAAGATTCCTCCTGTGAAAGCCATGTGGCCACGGCTTCTATTTATCCTTCCGCCCACAGCTGAGGTGTGTGGTATGCTAGCCCTTCCCCCTCATCCGGCGGACTGTCTAATTGCCTTAATTTTGCCAAAGGAGACAAAAGTAGAAGCTGCATGACAGTTTTGTGTAACATAGGATGTTTGATGTTGTAAGGTTCCTGGGAGCGTTGCACCCTCTGTTGCCGTTATGTGGAAATTGTTCATAATTGTTGGGTACTATTCGGTGTTGCACAACTCTATGGCGGAAGCTTGTGCGCCTGTTTCGCGCTTGGCATCACAATCACAAGGAAAGCGGCCTCCTATTGCGGTCGTGCGGGTATGTAAGAAGAGGTTGCCGTGTCCGTGTCCTCGAGGTATATAGTCAGGCCAGGATGAGCGTGACGATACCGATTTACACTTGCTGTATTCGGCGAGACCGTAAAATTAGCCTCGGACGTGCCGTTGCCGGCCGTGGCAGCGCGAGACCAGGGAGCCATGTCAACGACGAGCCAGACGTGGCGTTCGTTGTTATTGGCTGCGCGGGAACCCGTGGTCTCAGACGCGGCGAGGGCTCTGCGTCCAACAGAGTAAAAAAAAAAATTCACCACCCACGGAAGTGCGGGTGCCCTGTCACTGACAAAGGCCCTCCTGAAAAAAAAAACTTCGCCACGCGGCGAGCCGCTCGCGCGGTGGAATCAACGGCCGCCGAGGTTGCGCCGCAGATAGGTGCGCGCCGGGAAAAACCGCGCATGTCCAACAGAGCATGCTTACGCAAGTACTGTAACCTCAAGTTACTTCAAAGGACGCTGGACCAGGTGAGTAGAGTTCTTGTGCTATCACACGTGTGACTTGATAATATTTCTACTCCTCCCTAAAAGTCATATCGTAATATTTCTGCATCCGATATATCACTTCTGCTCCTCTCTCGTCTCTTTGCTGCATCGTCACCTCCCCACTCATCCTTTCGTAACCAAACGACAGTAGCCAAATAATAAATTGTGAAGACAAGAGCATCACTCACACATGTCGAGAGAAAGCCGAAGACCACGATGGCCACTTCAGCGAGCAGCAGCAGGATGTCGACCATACACTGGCCTTCCAACCACAAAATGTCATGCAGCAGCTGCAAGTTCTCCGTCTCTTCGCGCCACCAGCGATGGCGGCTTTCTCTCCATCTAGCCAACTTCATCCCCAAGCGGCGGCCACGAGGGAGCCGTGGCTCCCAGACTACAGCCCCATCGACGCCACCATGGCCAGCTCTTTGAGATCTATGCCCCGCACAAGAGATATCAGTTTCAACCAGATGAGAACCAAGCCGAAGAGATCAAAATTCTAGAAAAAAGAAAAACCAGCGAGACGAGAGAGCCAACCCAAGACGACAATGCTTCTCTAAGATGTATTGAGCTACTCACCCCACTCTAGTTTACATGGATTCTACTTACTTGCTTAGTTACATATAAGGCAAAATAATCTGATTTAGATAGTTATATGTAACTTTCATGTACTTTTCATAAATATTTATAGGATTAAAGAAGAAATAGATGCCTATCAGATATTTTTTTATACCTCTAAAAGAAATTTCTATTAATTTTGTATATATTTGCTTCAATATTAAATATTTTTGACATCCTGCTGCAACGCGCGGGGTATCATCTATTAACAAAGAAATTCTATCCGCCAATACCGAAGGGTCTATCACTTGCCAGGCGAAAACCACCACGCCTTTGAATTCCTCCTGGATCAAGAACATGAACTGGTGGTCGGCGACGAAGTCCTCCGGCGCCGGCGCCACTGACGTGGAACCGAAGGTCATCACGACGGCGGTCGCCGTGGCGACCTCGGTCCCTTCCTCTTTCACCTCAGCGAAGCACTCGTGGTACACTTCCGACGTTTATGACAGACGTCGAATGGTGGACTTTTGTAATCTCTCCGCGATGTGGAGGCTCGAAGCCTCGAATTCGAGGGGGATGATCAGCCAGCTTGAGGACCTGGGCCGAGTCATGCAAGCGCGTGCACGGAGTCGAGCTCGAGAAAGAGTTTCCCGTTGTTTGGGCGTAGGTTGCTCCGATCCACGGCTCCGCCAAATTAGCTGAGGCCCGTGACAGCGATAGAGTTCTCCCTTGGCTGACTCTGGTCGTGTGTCGGGTGGAGGTGACGGTAGCAGCGTCACGCCGAACGGCCCGAACCATTTAGCACGTTATTACAAATTTTATCTTCCCAATATATACTCGAGTATTATTCATAAGCTGGAACGCTTAATACTACCAGTTCACGGAACCCTCCTTAACACAGGAATAAGATTCGAATCACACAACAAACATGTCCCTAACACAAGCCACAAATGATGCGCGTGTTAATCGCGCGCACGCTGACCCACGATCGACAAATAGAGCAGATCGATTACACGACAGAATGCGAAGCACAAGTCCAAGCTTAAGATACTCGTGGTAGCTAGCAGGAACTAGGAAGTGATCCATGGGTCGAAACAGGGCCGACCGGCCTAGTCCTGGCTCATCATGCGGCGGAAGTCGTGGAAGTCGAGCTCGCCATCGCCGTCGTCGTCGTAGGCGCGTATCATGGCCTCGCACTCGGCCACGGACGGCTCGTCTCCCAGCTGGCTGAGCACGCGCTGCAGCCCGCGCGGCGTGATCCGGCCGGACCCCTTCACGGCCTCGAACGCCTCGAAGGCGCGGCGCAGGTCCTCGCGCTCCTCCTCCTCGCCGCCCTTGCTCTCCACGATCCGCACGAAGTCGTCGAACCCGAGCATCAGGTCCGTCAGGTCGCCGTCGAGCCCCAGCCCGAGCACCAGGCTGCCGCCGCCGTCGCCCATCGACGCGAAGAACTCGCCCAGCTCCCGGCCCGAGACGCGGCCGTCCATGTCGCGGTCGAAGTGGCGGAAGATCTCACGGAGCTCCGCCATGCGGTCGCGCCCGCGGGACGTGCCCGACGACGACGAAGCCGATGCGGACGCGGACGGCGACGACAGAGATCGCGCGCTGGCGCCGGCGGCTCTCGGTGAGTCCGGCGGCGACGCCGTGGCTTTGCACTGGCCGCAGAACAGGCCGGTCGGCAGGCTTAGCTTGAAGCTGCCCTTCGGGGACAGGCGCTTCGACGGCTTGGAGACTTCCATGCTCGCCATTGGCGCCTGGCTACGTACGTAAGCTGGATAAATTCTCTCTATATATTTGCGCAGGCTGAAGCTTCGCTATGCTAGCCAGTGAACACAGAGCCTGTGGAGGGACACAGTGAGGCCGGGTGGCCACGTACTTATAGGAGAGAAAGGACGGAAAGGTGATAGGTACGGTCCGATCAACAGCGCAGTGTTTACCTGGGGCAGTGGGGGAACCGGGGAAGTTTCACGGCTCTGTTTTTTTTTTTTCCGCTTTCTATCTGCAATCGGACACATCGATTCATCCAATGGTCCAGTTTGAATTGGCAACTGAGAGTCTGAGATGCAAATGGTAATTACTCACGGCTACAAACGGACAGCGAGAAGGGTTGAAACAGCATTCAGACTTTCAGTTCGGGTTTGGTTTTGGTGGAATGATCTCCAAAAGCAACATTTGCACTGACTTATTATGGCTGATCAGAACAATGTTTTCTTAACGAAACCAACACTATAGTGGGTACTTTTTGGCTCTGCATGTTTCAGCACCAGCATGTATCTATGGGACAGAAAAGCTAAAAGATCTTATTTTTTGTATATGACGACTGATTATTGACATGGGCCTAATAATAATGCATCAGTGAACGGCATGTTTATTTAGAAGGAAACTGAACACAGCACATACTTGTCCGCCCGATGAACATGAGAAACATCGAGAATCCTAGCTACCAGATATTCAGATGCTTGTTGGTAAACCTAGGCTGGCTGGATACCACCGAAACCCAAGAAGCTAAAAACACTGCTTACTCCAGATTACTATGTTCGGTTCTTGTCTTTTCAGTGATGCAACCCTCGTTCGTTCTTTCCTTCTCTTTCTCATACTATATAGCTGATGCCAAAACGTTCGACGATCATTTCCCAACGGACCCTCAACACCATTGGCCTCTAACTGGTTGTCGCTTCCTGACGCGACGTCGCAGCACTGGATCCCTGCTACTACATCCGTTCCAATTAGGAAGCCGTCCACGGTTAAATTACCCGCTCGAAATGCTGCGTGCCACATGCTTAACTCGTTGCTGACCGCACCGTCCGTCTCAGCTATCAAGCTACGATCGCGTCGCCGTTCCGAACCCGTCGTCCTCTCTCCCGCACGCATTGTCGTCTGCTCGCCACCGATGCGCCACCAGAACGACAGTACCCAAAGGGGCTTACGCACGCGGCTGTTTTCTAAGCTGCAACTTGCCACGGCGCAGTCTGCCGACGTGAAGAAGCGGACGGGTGCTGCCTCACCTGAACCACTCACCGGCCGGCGCTGGCGCAACGTTGGCTGGCGAGTGGCGGCGGCGATCACGTCAGGGACGGGTTCGGTGCGCGGGAGAGGAAGCTTCGCGCCGGCTTCGTCCCGGAATAAAAGATGCGGGCCCGGGGCACGGACGCCGGACGACGCGACGCCCGCGAAAATGCGCGCCCCGATCGATCGTGCGCAGGCAGGCAGGGAGGCACGGGACACTAGTTTACTCGATCCGCTTGGCCTTTTTCTCTCGTGCTCTCGTGGGGACGGTACCAAGTTTTTGGACAATGTATCACCGGTCACTAGCGAGTTTAGAGTGCATGTATGTACTCCTGGCAAAGAAGGGGCGCCAAAGGTGGCTGTAAATTGATCGAAATCCGCTTCCATTCGCCGGAACCCAAAGCGCGCGACACTCTGCTTGCTGCCCAGCACGCGAGGAGGAGAGAGTTTCGCGCTTCTTTTGGGCCGGCCTCCGCTTTTGGAGGCCGTTTGCCTGCGGAAGGAAGTGCCACGCGCGATGAGAACGGGCCGCGCGCTGACCTCGGTGACTTTGGTAAGTTTCGATGCGTTTATCCTTCTTTTCGGCGGTACTCCTACTAGACGTTCCTTCGATCGCCCGTTTCGATGCTTGGGCAGGGCGTGCGCGTGCTTAAAGAGGCCGCCTGCTCTGCTGTTGCTGCTGGTCCCGAAAGCGTACGTGCACGGTAGCCGGCTTCAGGAGCTGCGAGCCTGGGACCTGCAGAAGAGCGAATACGAGGTCTGGTCCAGCAATCGAAATCAACTTGTGCTAAAATCAGTATTAGGAGTACTACGAGTAGATGCGGACCTGGGTATCGACGTGAAAGGACTCTTGAACAGGCCCAACTCGTCTCGTTCTGAACGGCCCAGAAGCCCATTGCCGCTAAAAATTCGCATGGAGAAGGTAACAGCCCATGCTGGATCCGAGTTGGCAAAGGCCGGATGTGTCGTCCGCACGCAAACCTCGACTTTCCATCCGGACAAGGCTCCATCGACGGGTATAAATTCCCTCCCCCAGGGCTCCTAGCCCATACACAAGTAACACAACGATCAACACCAGCGCGCACGTATTCCGTCCAAAGAAAACACTGCGCGCGCGACCAAGATCGATCACGATCACTCTCCGTGTTCCCACCCCTCTAGCTCGCGCGCAAGATGTCGTCGTTCCAGGAGCCGCCGCCGGAGACGAAGAAGAGCGGCGCTCCGTGCGCCAAGGGCTGCGGCTTCTTCGGGAGCGCCGACACCATGAACATGTGCTCCGTCTGCTTCATCAACGACAGCCTCCGCGCCGTGTCCATCGGCGATGATCAGGTGGCGCCCAAACAAGAAGAAGAAGAAGCCGTCGTGGAAGAAGAAGAAGCGCCGGCAGCAGCCCCGACGCCCGCGGAGATACGGAAGATGGAGGCCGAGGAGTGGGCGGCGCGGGTCAAGAAGGCGGCCGAGAACCCGTACTACGCCAACAGGTGCACGCGGTGCTTGAAGAAGATGCGTATCGCAGAGCGGTTCACGTGCCGCTGCGGCAAGAACTACTGCGCCAGGCACCGGCTCTCGGAGGACCACGCCTGCGCCTTCGACCACCAGCGCGCCGGCCGCATCGCCATTATCCGCAGCAACCCGATCTTCGAAACAGAGAAGCTGCGCGACAGGATCTGATCATGTGATCTTGTTTTTTTATTCGAGATGATATGGTCCTTGTAATGACTGGATCTTGTCACGTTTGAGAAGAAAAGCAATAGTACAGTATAGAGTATATGCACGTTCTTCTTCATCTGATATCTCGTATCGATATTACTGTTTCAGGCATCGTCCTTCTTATATTTACTACAAACAGTAATTAGAGACTCCTTAAAAGTGTTCACATTTCTCGGAGGAAAAGTCTTAGAAAATCTGACAAAGAAGGCAAAACATCTGAGCATAACTCAACGTCAAAAAATATTTTCTCCTCACGCCCTGCGTTTGCGCAGTCTTTTTATTTTTCTTTTAGCAGGCACAATTCGTGTATATTAACTGAAAACCTCTCGCACAGAACAATTCCAATGCTTCAGCTAATCTAATATTTGACCATGCTCAATGTCGCCTTCTTTATTCTACCTTCGTTTCTCTCCAACGGACGAAACAATATTTTTTCCCTTCATTTCGTCTCTTCCTGAATGGAGGGCAAGTCGATGCTTCCTCCCCAGGTCCGTATCCTCTCCTCTGCTAGCATAGCCTGCGCCACGAAACGTTTCAGAAATTTGGGAACGAGACAACTGATAGGCGACTTTAGTCCATTCTTTTTTACAGAAAATCTGTAAATTTAGAGGAGTGCATGTTCCAATTAGTACTTTGTAGCGAGCTACTACCTCTTTCTGCCATCTGGTCCTCACGAGGATTACAAACAGAATGACAGTCTGCAACACCGTTCCAATCACCATCCCCGCCCAAATCCCCTGCGTTACAGAGGAAAATCACATTTCCCTTGAATAAACTCATCGAGTAGCATAATTAACCAGATCGTCCAGGCTCGTCTTACCGTCGCGTTGAGCTTCAGCTTGAAGCCGAAGACAGCTCCAAGGGGCAGACCGACGAGGTAGTAGCAGCCGATGTTGACGAACGCGACCAAGGACTGCCACCCGGCACCGATCGCCACCCCTGCAACCAACAAAAAGCGTTTCATCACTGTTTCCCTGTGCAAACACAAATTTGAAATCGAATCCAAGGTTTCCATAAAGATGCGCGCCTTAGCAGGAGTACCTGACAAGACCGGCTGGATGCTGTTAAGGAATATGGTGGCGGCCAGGAGATACCCCAGTCTGGCCGTCTCCTTGACCACCGCGTCGTCGCCAGTGAAGAGCCGTGGCATCTGCTTCCTCGCCGCTAGAGCAACTGCCGTGAAGACCAGCCCGATGGCGGCCGATGCGGTCGTGGCGATGACGACGGAGAATTTGGCCGCCTTCGGATGGTTCGCGCCTAGCTCGTTGGACACTCGAACACTAACCGCAGACGGGACAGTCAGGAAGAGTACATGTCAGTATTGCGAATATCTGAAAGCATATAAAGTTGTCGTGATGAAATAGGCCGGTTTTTTTTTTTCTTAAAGAATGACGGATCGCACCTCACGGCCGCGTTGAAACCGACAGCAACCATCAGTGTCCAAAGCTGATAGTTCATGCTACAATCACCCAAACAAGAGACAGAGAGGAGAGTGAGAGGTGTTATTCGAGGATATAGAGACCACTAGAAGTAGACTAGGAAGCAGGAACTTATGGCACTGACCATATGGAAATCGCCCCAACTTCAATCTCCGGGTTCCTCAGGCATCCCACCAGAATGAGCACGGCTGTGTAATACCACATCTCCAAGCTGTACAAACCAAAATGAGTTTCAGGTGAAAATATTTTTTTTTCACGTCTCTATGCCCTGAAGATTTAGAGAATTAAGCAGCAGGCTGCGGACCACAACATGACGGCGGACGCGACGGAGAGCCTGACGAATCCGCCGAGGCTGGCGAACGCCTTGCGCGAGAACCCCGTCCACGCCTCGGGGAACCACCCGCCGACGACGTGCACGAACTGCGCCGCGTTGAGCAGCCACCACGAGACGTTCCCGACGAGGGCGGCGCCGACAAGCCCGCGCTCGAGCCTGGCCACGACGACCCAGTTGAGCAGCGCGTGCACGGCCAGCACGGCCCCGGAGACGGCCGTCATGACCCAGACGCGGCTCTGCGCCTGGTAGAACTTCTGGGTGGGGAAGTTGACGGCGTAGGCGAAGAGCTGCGGCACGCACCAGCGCGCGTACCGCCCTGACACGGCCGCGATGTCCTTGGACTGGCGGAGCAGGCGGAGGACCGGGGCCGTGAACACGTAGAGCGGGAGCAGGAGCAGCGCCGTGGCGAGGCAGATGATCCACGACCGCTGCATGTACACGCCCAGCATCTGCGTCTGCCCCGCGCCCACCGCCTGCCCGCACAGCGTCTCCAGCGCGCTCCCCATGCCGAGCAGGAGGCCGAAAGCGAGCCCCTCGACGACGCCGTTGACGATGGAGACGGCGGCCAGCTCGACCTTGCCGATGTGCCCGACGAAGGCCACGGTCACGAAGCCGAGCCCGAACTGGAAGATCTCGGTCAGGATCACGGGCCCCGCGACGCGCCACAGGTTCTTGCACTCGGCCGACCAGTTCTTGCGGCCGGACACCGACACCGCCACCGCCGCCGGGGCCATCTCCTCGGACTCGACTCCTCCGGTGCACGGACGCACCACGCAGCGGGACTACTGTACGAGACGAGAGACCGGTCGTACAATCGTACGTAGGCTCGCCACCTTTTGTACGCGCGCACAGGGTCAACTTTGGGGTCAAGTTTCGCAGCTCAGTTGACCTGACTGCATGGCCACTCCCATCCCCTTCCCATGAACGGACTGGCACCGAGCAGAGCTGCAGAGCTAGAACTACGCTTGTGCGACCGAGGGGTTGGTGCGCGCAGCCATTGTGGATGCCGCCCTCACCCAACTCCAAAACTCGAGCCCGCTCTTATCCGACCTGCTTCCCGGGACGCTTTGCTGAGGCGCGTGTCGCGCCGGCGGCGGCTGCGTGTCGCCGTGTGCGTGCCCCAGAAACGACCCAGATATACGTTCCGCTTGCGCACATCATCGGATTGGGGGCGAGTCAAAAATGAGCGGAAAGCACTGATCTCCTCCTGAGGACTGAGGTTTGGTGAGTGGAGACCCGTTGACGAGACGAGGAGCTAGTTTCTATTTTTCTCCACACAGACGGAAGCAGAGTACCTCACCTGAATTCTCCTCTGCATGGAATGGAGACTGGACTGGAGTGGCGGCTACGCTGTGTAGTAATCCCTCCAGTCCATAATTCACGTTTTGAAAACATTTGGGTCAAATATTAAAAACATAAATTATAAATAATTTTAAATTGGTTATGTTTTAAAATGTTAAAACTGTATGAATAGATTTGTAAAAAAAACTCTATCATAAAAGTTTACATATGTCACTTTTAAATAAAAGTTCATAGAAAAAATAAAAATCAAAGTTGCATTTTAAAAACCGTGTCGTTTTACAAAATGTTATAATTAGAATTATGAGACTAAAGAGAGCAGTAGTTTGATTGTAGATGTCGAGGTTCCACAAATTTGGCTGGGTGGCAGCATTTTCCGTCGTAGCTATACGCACGCATTGACATTGTACCAACATATTCGATGCATATATGCAAGATAACAATTCTCTGAAACCATGTCTACGTGGGTTCAACTTTCAAATAAGGTAAGACTAACCTGGGGGGAAGAGTTATCATGGAAAATCTATATAAAAAAAAATATCATTGGAGAATGAGGTTACGGCGAGCGAATGAGCCGATTAACAACACGATGGATGCATGACAGTCACAGATTCCTTTCCTAATGCACTCAATTTCGATGATCCTAAGCTCAAAAGTCAAAACCTTGGACCTGAGACTTCATCTTGCGCTAATCCACCAAAAGTTGTGTTAATCGTCAGCATTCCTTCAGACGTTTCAGTTACCCTGTTGCCTAGATACTAGAGGATGGCGATTACGGTAATGTATTCGGGAGGCTAGTGGAAGCCACAGCTGCTGTCAGATAAGTATCTATAACCAGAAAAACCTCGTCGTTTTCAATTCAGTGTATAATAACCCCGTATTGAATACAGCAAGTAATACACAGTGCAATTTGAACGTCACAATCAACGATACATCCTTGGGTCAGTATGAGCAACTGGCATCCTTGGGTCAGTATGAGCAACAGATGACCGAGATTGAAATAAAAACATGCAGGCCGAGACACAACATTCAGAGGAGCACAGCGAAGAAGTTATGCAAAGCGCTACCAGTCTAAATGAACCCAAACAGAAGAAATAAAATCAAATACATTATCAAATAGTAGCAGATATTAATCCTGATTCATGTTCGAACTGATTTGGTATTTGATGCTTTCACGCTGGATATATGCAACCTCAGAATCAGATCATCCTGCTTAAACAGGAAAATCGACTCAGGATCATCTGAGCACAACATACACTACTGGAAAATCTCTAGGTCACTTGATGCATTCACAATAATCTGGATCCTGAGTTATACTTTGCAGATGATGTGGCACATTACCAGCAGCATAAATCATTGCTATCTAATTTTCTGTAACAGGTCCCTTACTGCAACAAAGCAACACAGATGTTAGGGCCTATGCCTCAGAGCTGAGCTTCGACAAGCTGCGCCCCCCAGATTGTAATTGACAATGTCAGGAGGACATTTTTAGTTCGATTTTGACCTAAAAATGTTTTCAGATCATATCGACTAAAAACCAGCAGAGGTATTTGAATATAAAAAAGCACATGTTTTCATTTTTTCAGAGAGGACATGCAGCATTTATACAGAACAACATAACTTATTAGTTTTCTCCAGCAACAGTAACAGTGCATACACCGGTATTAAATCAGGGTTTATGTTTGAATTTCCTTTCAGCATAGTGATAAATTCCAGCAACAGTAACAGTGCATTTACTGGCAACGATTACAGCAACAATGATACAAACAATTCATAATCAATACAGTAAACATAGGCAAGCTAATAATTATTTTGCAAACTTCGCTAGAATTAAAATAAACATAATCACATTGGAAGGCAGATGCACAATCTTTTCATCTAAACTTCCATGGCAGTTTTTCACGGCAAAAACACCAGCTGCCATCTATTATCACAGATACTATTTTGCGCCAATTAGACACGGCATCACTCTACTTCTTATCTCCACACTGACATCAAACCATGGGAGCTACCTATGATGATGCAACAACCTAGCAATAGAGTGCAGATAAACAAGGATCTGCAGAAGCTCCAGCCACACATCATCTAAGTAAAAGGCTAAAATGCGATCAAGCTGGCTATTACAATGACACCAACCAGCAGCAGCAGGATCTTCATGTATGAATCAACCTGCAGTCCCTGCGGCACCTCACGAGGAAAGCCATGGCCATGCCACCCGTGGAAAGAATGGCCATACCCGTAAGGAAACCCCGCAGCAGGCCCATACGCCGTCGCCTGCGGGAAGCCGTGCACCTGGAAGCTGAGCAATGGGAAAAGGCCTCCAATGGTGGCTGAGAAAGTGTAGTCCCCCCACCGACCGCCCGCCACAGGGGCGCCGCCAGCGCCTACGAACCATGGATTCTGTTGCTGGTAATGGTTGTGATCAGGCGGCTGCGCTGTGGACGGCCGCTGCCCGGTCGGCCTCCTTGGGATCTGCACGCCGGCCACGGACCTGGCCCGGGGCGCGGTGGAGGCGTCCCCGCGGCCGTAGAGCGGGACGAGCTTCTCCTCCTCGACGACGGCCTTGCAGACGGGGCACTTCAGGGAGTGCGCTTGGACGTGGAACCACTCGTAGAGGCACGGCCAGCAGAAGAGGTGGCCGCAGAGCGTGACGACCGGGTCCTGCGCCAGGTCCAGGCAGATGTTGCACTCGAAACTGCCCGCGTACTTGCCGCCGCCGCCGCCGCTGCCGCTGTTGGTCCTCGCCACCGGCTCACCGACGCGGCTCGCCATGCCGCTCGACTACGATCTGCGGGATGGGGAATCCACTCAGACCACGATCCTGGACAACGAGTAAAGATCGGACCAGGAGAAGAAATTCCACGAACTAAATATGCGCAGCTTACGAATCCTAATATAGCACGTAAGATGAAATCGATTCCGATTCGGCACTTTTGTTGCACGGCTGTATCTTCGCAAAACGTGGGGAAATCAACAGCAAATAATAGAAGTATCTCTCTAGGCTAGGAAATCAGCGCACGCCGAATCCGAAGAGACGATACGGATCTGAACTGGTGATGAGGTGACGGTGCGAGTAAAATTCGCGCGAGGAAAGTACCCGAATCCCTGCGAGGAGAGCGCGCCCACGCGCTTCCCCCGGATGCCGACGAGGATCGCGCGGGAGCGACGACGACGAGGCGAGAGCGAATGCAGCGGCGGTAGCCGGGGCGGGGGAGCTGCGCGTCGCCGCCTTGCCGGGAAGCGAACGGGCGGCACCGGGAGGCTGGAGCGGGCGAGGGGAATCCGATTCAATGCTTGGGCCGTGGATCAAGGTGGCATGTTGCTTTCACGAACGCGTGGAACCGGTCTGGTCACGGGCCGTTGGGCCATAAACGTCGATCTCCTCCGCAGTGCGACGGTGACGCTTCTGAACACTGCAAGGCTCCATCACTCCAGTGAAAGAAGACAGAAACAAGTCAGGCTCGTAGTAGAAACGTCGCGTGGAGTATGTTCGCCTCTTTGCAGGTTGTCAGCGAAGACGCCGAACTGTGGTCCGGTCGGTTACCACAAGCTAGGCAGCATGTCGCCCAATCTTGGATAATATCGATGTTCTTCTCTTAACCTTCCCTCTGAAACTGGCTCAAAACGATATGAGAAGGGTTGTAGAAACGACAAGGTAAAAAGCCGCTGAAAACAAACACTAATCTAGATGGTAACCTTGACATCCGCAAGACTAACACGGCCGCAATTCTAAGAAGGGGACACGCGTGATTTCATTTCCAACTGATGGAAGTTTCCGGTTGCTTGATCTAATCACTGATAGAGTGACAGGTACTGAGGAAAACCACTCCAGCCCGTTCCACGACTGTCATTGATAAGCGCCAAGCGGTCACTAGCAATGACGAGCGCTCGCGACCGAAAGCGGCGCCGTTTTTCCACCGATGAAACCATAAAATTTTTTCAATTGCGAGGCCGAGCTCAGCGAGGAGAAAGCGTCGCCCACGCGCGGAGAAAAAGCAGTGACGAGGGAGCGGATACGGACGCGAGTCGCCAGCTGTACGTGATCGATGGACGTTTTCTGGAGTCGAAGAAACCTCGCGTCGTTCGCCACCGGATGGGATCGGTCGTGGCTGGATCCGAGAGCTTTAACGACGCGGTGATGTACATGTAGCAGACGCTTAATCCCCAAGGAAAGATACAGGTTAGTGGAGAGTCATCTATCGTCAACACTGTGTTACAAAGACACTAGAGTGTTCAGTGTTCTATAGTAACTGGTGTTGTATTTTAGAAAGATGTTTTCTGTTTTAGCTAGCTACTACTATCACAATTTTCCGACATGTGGTGCCGAACGCACGCTCGTTCATCCATTTCAGATCAATTGCCATGTCGCGTTCCTGCTGTATACTCGTCCGGATCCATGTTTATTTAAAATGGCTAGTTTTGCAACGTCTCTAGGTTACAGGTCGTGCTCTAGTGTTTTGTTTTATGGAGTAATCGCAAGCCTCTGTAATTCAGGTCTGAACTCTTCATCCGGTCCGGTTAGTGAAAGGTGTGTCCAAGTATGTTCTAAAAAAAAAATTTAAATTTACTCACCCAAATTGCATTCACCTTGGAACGATAAATATGTATTCAATTCATCTTGGAACGATAAATACATATTCATTTTACATATGGTCTTAGTTTGTGCCAAAAAAAAAAAAAGAGGACTTACATGTTGCCTTGAAGTAGTACCAGTGTAATTCGTTATACCAGCAAATTGACTTACATGGGGCTGAAAATACTGGTAATATTGAGCAATCACGTCACACTCACTCAATAGTTTTGTTACGGTAAATATACTGTACACAGTCGTTCTTCGACAGCAAAGGTACTATTATCATACTGTACTATAGTATTCCGTAATTTACATGTAGAAAAAGTGGTGCCGTCTGGAGGAATTAATCGTTCTTCAGAGCTTGTACGCAGGGCATGACGATTACTCTCTCAAGGCTTAGCGCGCGAAGACCTCGCTGCCCGCCTTGATGGCGAGAAACCCACCGGGCCGCGCAGCCAGGCCACCCGCAGCGGCGCCACGCCTCTTCGACGGTGGAGGCAAGATGCAGGAGCCGTCGACCGCGCCGAACTCGCAGGGCGCGTCCTCGGCGATGGTCTCCATGGCCGCCGCCCGCTCCGGGACGACCTTACCGGCCGGCGCCGCGCTGACCAACTTGGCGTCCTTCTTGCCCGCCGCGTCGGCGACATCCGCCGGCGCGACGCGTCTGCTCTGCCTCGAGGCGGCGCGGACGAGATCCTCAGCGCGGTCCGAGCTGGCGCGCATGAGCATGGCCGCCGAGGCGGACCGGCCGTACCCGCC